>JAQNCA010000024.1:21020013-21031435 GCA_029783725.1 Acanthurus tractus | reverse complement strand
TGATTTCCAAAGAAATGTACAGAAAGTGACTGATAGCTCAGTTTTAGTTTTGATTTGTAAAAACAGAATTAATTAGAAAGCACAAACAATCATATTGTTGGAAAAAGCAAACTATCAGTAATAAATATGCAGCCATGTCGCAAAGCATAACACAGTAAGAGTCTCTAAAAGAATTAAGAAAAAAGCTTTTGTTTTGTTTTTTTTACCTGGTCATTTTTACCTATTTGCTTCACAGTACTGCTCAACAATGGGGAAGTATAAAGGTGTTGCAAAAGTGTGCTGTGGGTAGAGGTAAAGTGTTTTTTCACACAACAGAAGGTTGATAGTTTGAATCCCAAACTCCAAAACATTGTCCTTGGGAAAGACACTGAGCACACATTTGTTTGTGTGTGTGAATACTGCTGCTGATGAGCAGGTGTCATATGGCATGGTAACTCCAGCCTACCAGTGAATTTGTATGATTTAACTGGTAAACACTGACTTGTGTTGTTAAGTGCTCTGAGTGGTTAGTATGACTAAAAATGAGCCATATAAAAGCAGCTCATTTACCATTTAAAATGGTTCATTTTAATGCAACAGAAAAACACCACAGTTGCATAATCACATAGTTCAGCATGTTTGCTCTAAAGCTTTAGTCACATGCTAACTTAACTTGTATAAGCATTTTTATGCATGACTTACACTGACTGAGTTGTGAGGTGCTGAAATGCTGCACTGACATGAACAGTGTGAGCGTAACCTTCACATTCATTTTATTTTTAGTTCCGAATCGTGTTGTAATCATGCAGTTTGATCATTTGACAAAATTCAGTTTTCCAAATGACCGATTCCAGGAAAATCCTAATTAGGAACTTGATTGTTTTTGTTTCACTGGTTCAAAACGTTTCATAGATGTAAACTATGATATATTATGATATTGAAGAAATTTTCATTTTAATATTGTTATCTAAATTTGAAAATCAGCATTAACAGCCAAGAGATTCAGATATTGCTAGATGTTGATACAATCAGTGTCACCTGCATTTATTGAAATGACAGGATAAGTTTTAACCAGCTTTTTTTTGGTACACAGGTTTGGTTGTCACAGGGCGTCACTGAGAGCTGCAATCAGAAGTGGTGGTTGGCAGACCACAAGTTCCTTAAATGGAATACTAGTTATTGGCTCACAAGTCTTAATGCGCTTGTAACAGTCTCATCAGACTATAGTTGAAAGTCTGAAATTCAGTTTACAGTCGAAAACATTAACAGGCCTGTTCTCTCTTCTTATTTTTAGGGGAGTCCAGAAAGTTTGACCCAAACTTCAAAGGGCCCATTCACAACAGGTGAGACGTCTCTTTCAATCACTAATCATAATTGTTTCTTCTTCTGTATCATAAGACACCATTTACGCTTTTCTGCCTCTTCTCTCTTCAGGGGCTGCACTGATGTCCTCTGCTGTATTCTCTTCATCTTAGCCTTGCTGGGGTACTTCGCTGTGGGTATCCTCGGTACGATCAGTCTTCAATTACTACTTTTTGCACTGTTTCATCGCTGAGATGTGTTTGGGCTTACATAATTTAGTTATTTTAGCAGAACCCTGCTTTTATTATTCCACATGTATGTGTGTTATTTTAATTCAAAGTCATTAGAATTAAAAAAAAGTTGCACTACTCCTTTACAACATGGTTTATTCTTGCTTTAAGCTTGGATGGGGTTTATGGCTGTTTGTATATTCAAACAGGCATCATGTATTTACCAGAAGTCAGTACTTTTTTTTGCTGTTGTTGTTTTACTTCTAAAAAGAAGATATAATTGTTGTTTTGTACGCTTTATATCTTTTGTGACCACTGCTAAATGGATTTCATATACAAACATAAAAACACTGTGAGACCCTGATGTAGACACGACACAAAAAGGCATTCGGTTGACTGTTATGTGACATGTTATTTTTGTTTCCACTGAAGGTCAAACTGGTTTGCACCTCATCATGTGTGTGTTAAAAATAGTTTACTTATAGACGACATAATACTTTGCCACCAGAGAGATCATTTAAACATCCAAAATCACAAATGTGTCAGGAAGCTTTCAGTTTATTCACTCAGGTTTTGATTGTGAGATCTCGGGCTCTCATGATCTGTGTTGGAGTCTTTTAATCTTAAAGACTTGTTGTGGTGTTATCTAATGTCTCCTTTTGTTCTGAATGATTTGAATTCCTCTCCATGCAGCCTGGTCTCAAGGTGACCCCAGGAAAGTGATCTACCCCACAGACAGCAGGGGGCAGTTCTGTGGACAGGCTGGAACAGCGCTGGAGTGAGTCGCCTGACCATATGAACATGGTTTCTACAGTATACATGACCTTGGAAACCTTTCACTTGCACACTTTCTTGTTTGTTTTAGACAATGATAGGTATTACTGAGACTTTTTTTTCCGTACAGGCCAAATAATAGTTTTCTCTGTTCTGTTGTCACACAACAGGAAGAAACCTCTTCTGTTCTACTTCAACATCCTTAAATGTGCCAGTCCTTTGGTGCTGCTGGAGTTTCAGTGTCCCACCACACAGGTCAGAAACCACATCCACTGATCTTTCACTAAAAAGCTTTCTTCCCTTCACAACAACCAAGTTATTTATCATGATTGCATATTGTTTTCTTCCAGTTGTGTGTGAAAAGCTGTCCCACAAAACATATGACTTTGATGAAAGCCAAGTTAGGCACCAAAGAAGACCGTGAATACTTCCAACAATACTGTAAAGAAGGAGTGGACTTTGCCAAATTGGTACTTATTCAAATTATTTGAATATTTTCAGACACTGTGAAATGAATGTTACAAATGACAAATACATTTTAAGAAGTACATTACAGTCTTTTTTTTGTCATGGATTAGAGTCCTCCTGAGCTCCTGAGGGATGGCTTATGTCCGGCCATGCTGATGCCCAGTAAACCCTGTAAGTGAGAAACTTAGGCTACCTCTTTTCTTTCTCCTACATTACAAGCTGTTGTGGCTGCAGCTCTGTTGTTTTTGTGTGAAACTGAAACAAATGGGACCATTTAAATAAATGATCTCCTCCTCCCTCAACAGTTACACGACGCTGCCTTCCTGCCCTGGGTACGTTGAAAGGCGGGGTGGTCGTGGTCGGCAATGAAACCAGCCTCGATGCAGGACAGGGTGTCAGTATCAATGCCTCAGATGTGCTTGAGGCATCCAAGTGAGTATTTTTACTCTAGACAGCAACACACACTAAATATGCTATTATTATGAACAATTAGTCTCTTTGTATCAAACAACTTCTGAACTGTTTGTTGAAAGCACTGGTACAATCACATATCCCAAACTTAAAAGTTTTCATGGCCCCCGAACACATGGTCATAAAATGTATGAGATTTGTTTGATAAATCAGCAGGGATCCTCTAAATACACTGGCAAGTAAACTTTGTAATAAAATAAACATCAAATCAGTATAACTGTGTGATTGTTTTTCTCATTTTCTCATTGAATGATCAAAGAATAAATATGATTAATCAGTAAAAAAGAAAATGATTCTTGCATGAAAGTCAAAGAGAAAAGGCTGTTGGGTGGGTAAATGCAACTCCAAGAGCGACACTTCCGACACTAATCTGGCTATGCTGTGTCAGCTGACAGGCAGCACATCACATCCCCTTCACATCTTATTACAGTGATTCGATGGGTCTTTATGGTCTTATTTACTCCGTCCACTGATGTGTGCTTGCCGCAGGGTGTGCCTCCTCTGCTTCTGCTTAATTGTTATGCACCCTGGAGAGATTTTATGTCAGTGTTTCCTATCAGTGTTACTCCCACTGGAGGAGGTTGCAATGACCCTTGGATGTTTTTTATCAAGAGGATGAACATCTGTCGTTGCAGCAGAAAACATCCCTTTGCTGAAAAGTGTAAAGACACACAACCAAGGCATTTGTCATTACACGACGCTGTATTACACGACATTTGTCATTTTATTTTGCAATTTGATATGAATAACCTAGTAGATTAATAACATAATTTTTTGGGGGTTTGAGTTTAGAATGGTTTGATTTTTTATGAAAGAAAAAAGTTGTTTCATATTAAAAGTCTAAATCTGCAGTTCTAGCAGGTAACCATTTTTTTTACAGAGGTACTAACCACTGTATGAAAAGATTTACTCATTTAGTGTGTCATTCTTAGATATGTGTGTGTATTTTTATTGAATTCATTGCTTTTTGTCACAGGAAATCAAATTTGGCTGTGGAAGCTCGCCAGGTGGCCATGAGAATCTTTGAGGATTACACTCAGTCTTGGCACTGGATATTGCTGTAAGTCTGTCCACTCTTCAGTGGTCCCAGAGACTGACACGTGTTTTATTAAATGTCAGAGAATAAGACAAAGTGTTAATTACATTCACAAGAAAAAAAATGAAAAACTTTTTTCCTTATCATCATGCTAGTTATGCTGTTTAGGCACTAAACAGATTTTTTTCAGATCTCTAACAGTTGTTGTTGAAAAAGAGTCGTCATGGCTGAAAAATGTTTTTACTTAGTTTATGAAAAGCATTTCTGTTCAAGAGCTAATTGACCATTTCAAAGCCAGAAAATGTGCATGACAGGCAAACATGCTCAACGACTGTTGACTCTGTATATCTGACGACTTATGATGTGTCATCTGTGTCCAGGGGTCTGGTGATCGCCATGTTGGTCAGCTTGATTTTCATTGTCTTACTGCGATTCTTGGCTGGCATCATGGTCTGGGTCATGATCATTTTAGTTATTCTAGTCATTGGATACGGTGAGTGATCAGCCGTTAGAATTTGTTTCCACATGAATTACAATGAAACACTTCTAAACATTTCAACTAATTTTTAGGGATTTTCCACTGTTACATGGAGTACGCGGAACTGAAGGGAGAGCCAGGCGCCGATGTCACCATCACCGACCTGGGCCTGCAGACGGACTTCTCCGTCTACCTGCAGATCAGACAGACCTGGCTGGCCTTTAGTATGCATAAACACACTTTCATTCTTCAAAATGTCTCTGTGAGGTGTGTAGGAAAGCTGGTATTCCAATATCTGTATATTTTTTGCAGTGATCATCCTGGCTATTGTGGAGGTCATTATCATCCTGCTACTCATCTTCCTCCGAAAAAGAATCCTGATTGCCATCGCCCTCATCAAAGAGGCTAGCAGGTCAGTCTGAGCTGCTTATAAATCTCAATGCTGCAATGCAGTGGCTTCCATTCTGTTTATATGTATGTATAAACCATTTGACATAATATTTTGTTTGTTGTTTTTGCTCCTTATCAGGGCTGTTGGTCATGTGATGTCGTCACTGTTCTATCCACTGCTGACCTTTGCCCTCCTGGCTGTGGTGATTGCTTACTGGACCATCACTGCTGTGTATCCTTTTAACTGTCCAGATGATAAATAAACATGAATGTGACATTATCATTATTTCTTATTTCATTTTTAAATTTTTCCATAAATTTACACAAATATCTAAACAGGCACTAATAATTCTTGAATATGACCTTTTAAGAGATATCCCCTCTTTGTCTCCTTGACTGTTCGGCCCAGTTTCTTGTCCACATCTAATGAGCAGGTGTACAAGGTGTTCAACACCTCTGAGTGTGATTACTCACGAACGACCTGCGACCCCAAGGTATGCTTTTAAATGTCACTGCCACATTACACTAAATGACTAAAAACTGTTCGCTTCAGCCAAAAAGCATTATGTGCTTCTTTTATTAGACACCAAACTGTTTAATATAGCCACATGTAACATGTTTTAACTTTTCATCATATTTTACTGTTAGGAAAATCACTCTAATGCTCCTGCGGTCTTCATCTTCTCTCTTTTTCCAGACGTTTAACACATCCAATGCTTCAGCTCAGTGTCCTGATGCAGAGTGCCTGTTTGCCTTCTATGGTGGGGAGACCCTGTACCACAGATACCTCATTCTGTTCCAGTTCTACAACGTCTTCCTCTTCTTCTGGTGTGCCAACTTTGTTACGGCCTTGGGCCAGGTCACTCTGTCGGGGGCTTTTGCCTCGTATTACTGGGCCTTTAAGAAGCCTGAGGATATTCCTGCTTTCCCTATCTTCGCCTCGCTGGGGCGGGCCCTCAGGTTAGAGTCTGAATTTGTATTTGTGTGTACAATCTGTTCACTTATGTGCATATGTGTATTTTCTAAGCGTATGGAAGTGGGAGTGAGGTACATGTTGAGGTCAGAAAGCAGGTTACTCTACTTGGGTGACAGAAAAGGTGTTCGATGCTCACACTTGGTTTGTGTTTCCTCCTCCTGTCCAGATACCACACAGGCTCACTGGCTTTTGGCTCCCTGATCCTGTCTTTGGTCCAAGTCATCAGGGTCATTCTGGAGTATCTGGATCACAAGCTGAAAGGTCACAAGATTCAACTTCAGAACTACAAGACTGAATTAAATCGATTAGTCTTGAGCCTATGCCTAGCACCTCATACAGTCAAGATTTTCATACCTCTTACACTGCATTTTTTTATCCACTGATGTGTGCAGCTCCTTGCATTTGCATAAAAATGTAATTACTGACTAATTCATAAAAAGGGACAAATACGGGGTATCAAGGATACATGGAACTTTTAACCAAGGAAGACCTGAACCCAGGCAGTAATCAGATCACTGTATGCTTGTAAAAACATGCGATCATTCCCTGGTTTCTTCTTTTAACATTTTTGCTCTCATTCTTCAGGTGCTCAGAACAATTGTGCTAAATTTATGCTAAAATGCATGAAGTGTTGCTTCTGGTGTCTGGAGAAATGCATCAAGTTCCTGAACAGAAATGCCTACATCATGGTGAGCTCTTGTAAAAGGACACAATTGTATGACAGATGCTGGGTCTGGTCAGGTTTTAAAGTGGAAAAATATTTGTCGTTTTCTTCAGATTGCAATATATGGCAAAAGTTTTTGCCCCTCAGCTCGAGATGCCTTTTTCCTTCTCATGAGGAACATTGTCAGGTGGGATCTTGTTACATAAATACCCATAGTTTAGACAATTCTTAGCCTAATTTTTCATACTCTCGTATTCTCTACTTTGCCTGTTTCAACACAGAGTGGCTGTTTTAGATAAAGTGACCGACTTCCTTCTGTTTCTTGGGAAGCTCCTCATCGTTGGAATTGTTGGTAGGAACTTTTATGATGCGGACCAAGGATATGAAGGATTACCAGGATACAGAGCTGTCTGGATTTTTAATGTAAATCCTCTAACTTTTTTGTTTGTTTGTTATACAGGGATCTTCTCTTTCTTCTTCTTCTCTGGAAGAATCAAAGCAGCAGGGGATGCTGCCCCATCTCTGAACTACTATTGGGTTCCAATACTGGTGAGGGAATCATATGTAGTGAGTTTTTATATTTTGTTCCAAATAATTTATATAAAACTGTTAATAAATGTGATTTTCTTCTCCTAGACGGTGGTGATTGGATCTTACCTCATTGCTCATGGCTTCTTCAGCGTGTACGCCATGTGTGTGGACACACTGTTCCTCTGCTTCTGTGAGTAACATCTCCAACAGATCTCCTCTCTTCCTCCTGTGTTTAAGCACTTATACATCTGTCAAAACTGAGATGCTGGATTCTTCTTCCTGCCATGTTTCTGACTCTTCTTCTCTTTTGTCTTATTTCCCCCTTTATGTTCCTTCACACATTCCCTGTATTTCATGTTTTTTATTTCCCCCTTAATTTTCCATTAACCCATCAACACACAAAATGCGCATTCCCCACTCACGCAAAAGGTGAGGACTTAGAAAGAAATGACGGCTCTTCTGAAAGGCCTTACTTCATGTCCCCTGAGTTGCATGAGATCCTCTCCAAAACAAAGAGGTTGGAGGAAGACAGAGATGGTGTTGACCAGGCAGATGCTGCCAGACAAGTGGACGAGGTGAAGCTGGAGGAGGAGACCCCTCTTCAGCAGCAGGAAGATGGAGAGATCCAGTTGAAACAGCAGATCGTGCTCAAGCAAGACAATGAGGAGGAGCAGCCTCTGCAGACCAAGACAGATACTGAAGAGCTAAAAAATGAGAAAAACGAGGAACAGAGAGTCAGCCAGGCAGAAGAGGATGAAAAGAAAGATGAGGAGGAGATAAGAGAAGAGATAAAAGAGGTGGCAGAAAAACAGGAGGAAAAGACCAACATGGTCTCACCTCCAGCTGTGGAGGCTGAGAAAGAGGAGACCAGTGAAAAGAAAGAGGAAAAATCTCAAGAAGAGGAAGACCCTCCATCTGCACCACAGGAGTAGATTTTAACAGTAACGTAAGGGCAGAAAGGCGAGGCTTGGTAAACCTCATTCAACTTTGTGAAATGGACGTGTTAAATGTGTGGCATATGAAAAGCTAGAGCTTCAGATCGCCTTGCAATGTGAGTAGTGGGACGTTCAGCTGGAAAAGGTTACGGTCGACATGTGAAGGTTGAAGCAGGTCAAAAAGCCCAGTGCATCTCTGTAGCTTGAAAATGCTCTCTTGTGTTGGTTTTAGAACAGTGTTGGTTTTGTATTGTGAAGATCTGTAGAACATTGTGAGTGCTGAACCTGTGCCTGATTACTGTCACTAATAATTATCGTCTTAATCCTGTTATGCACTACAGAAACACAAAGTACCGTGTTTACAGTCGGAACAAACACATCTCAATCGATGGTGAATCTCTTTCACTGTTTACAATAAAACCAGCTGACGCCAAAATGTTACAGACATATTTGATATACTGTATGAATATTGGCTTTTTTTTCCTATGGAACTTGTAAATACACAGTTGTGTATGTCTATTATGTATTTTTTGGCCTCAGTCTCTTAAAGATCCTCGCCAAGAAGGGATCCCATGTATTGTATCGCCACCTACTTGCCTTGGTATTTCAGACTGGCGTGAGCCCGGCGGTTGTGTCGCCATGACGCAGCCATTGTTACAGTTGTTTACTAATGCCACCTGCCTCTCCCTGTCCCTGTTTCCTCTCTGTCTCTTTCTAAGTGCTGCATGGTGTTGACATGGCCTTCTGAATGCTTGCAACTAACATCTTAAGTCTCTGGATGCTTTTGTACCTTTTCTCTTGTTTGTCACCTTGTGATAAATGTAAGTTGATTTTCCACTGGATCTACTGATGACATTCCATATTTATTGGATGTAAAAAATCTTGATTAAAGGTGATTGTATTTAATTGTAGTAGTTCTGTTATGGGTCTACACATGAGTTTCAAAGTGGTTTGACATTTGGAAGCAGGTGAGTTTCAGTCAGGATTTTGATTTTGTCTTAAAGGGGCTGTCCATCAATTTTTCATAACTAAGTAATTTTTCTTTTCAAGGATGGGGTTATACAACTCAGCCTGGAAAACAGCTGAATATTTTCTCTGGAGGCAGTTGTCCTAAGGAAATCACTCTGTTAACTTAAGTTGATTAATTCCATATTTGCTGTAACCAGACTTAAATGTGTCATAAAGAGTGCAGTATTGTGGGATTTTGTTACTTGACCTATGTTGGGGACTAAAATCAGGATATCTCAGGCTCTCCTGCAGTAATTTAGAGCAGTGGGTTTCAGTGTTTTTGGCCTGAAACCCACGAAAACGAAACAGTGCCCTCTTGTGGCCCCAATAAACATGCTATTGTCTCTGTTGGGACCTGAACAGTTTAACCAGAGTTGATTTTCCCGATCAAAAGGAAGGAACATTTCAACACCTTAAGAGATATAACTCAGAAAGTTTTAGACAAAAAGGATAAATATGAGATAAGAAATCATTCTGTTATTTTCTTCCATTTAAGAGCAGTTTACCACCACCTGAAATATTGTTTTTACTAACCTCTCGTGGTTTGTCTTCTCACTGTGTGTTGTGATGTTTACGGGAAACCCTGTGACATCACTGTCGGGTGTGGTTGAAACTAAAAATGAGGCATGCCTCTGATCGCTGAAAAGACTTTTAAAATTGAACTAGAGGGGGCAGCAAAACACTGCTTTACAGCCTGGTGTTCAGTTACTCTAAATATGTCTTTCCATATCAAATGGGCCCATAAAAATAATAACTGGAGTACCATGTAATTCTTTATTAGCTGAGAGGAAAAACAGATAAAGCTAACAATTCATGAATACAAGGACAGTTAAATTATTGTTCGGTGTAAGCATGCCGTTGTGTGAATATTGTTCCTCAACTGCTTCTGTCCATGTCATAGTGGAGGATCTGGAGCGCAACGATGGATCAACAGAGAGGCCATATTTCATGTCACAGAACCTGCTCTCCCTCCTGAAAAAGTCAAATGCAGAGCCCAAATCTGTTGATTAAGAGTGAGTGTGTGTGTGTGTGTATGTGTGTCTATGTGTGTTTGTGTATGAGTGTGTGTGTGTTTGTCAGAACTTAAGGAGGGCTTACCTTGTGCTGTGCATCATTATGTATGCGCAGTATGCTTGTATCTTGCTGCCAAATGAGATTTATTTACTGTAAATGGTCTGAATCATACTACTTGTCCTTTGGTCTTTTGTTACAAGGCCCTAGGTCCATTGTCTCCCTGTACTTTCCAACAAGGGGGATTTTACCACAGAAGGAATATGGGAGCTTGACTTACAGATAATAACTTCAGTTAATGTAAGCATCAGTTTTTCTGAAAACCCAACATTTTGGGTTGTTTTTGATTGTACATTTTCTTTTTAAAGTCACTTTTTTGTTATTATTGAAAATTTGAAGGGTCTGATATCTTCCTTTGAGATCTCCACTTTATGATAGAGGCAGCCTTTTGACTTATGAGTAATGCTGTGCTTTAACATTGTGACAAAGCATAATGCCGTTTGAAATTAGCTCACCAAAGCAAAGCTACTAAACTGCAGGTTATATAAAGTTTGGTATAATGCAAAGATGTAAGAGATTAGAAATGACCAAAGTGCTTTAACTTGGATTTGTATTTTTTATTTTTTAATAATTAACTTGTCTTATTTTTATTCATATTACCAACTGAGAAAGTATTCTTGACAAATGTGCATATTTCAAACTTGTAAAGATTTTACCTTTTATTTCATTTTGTTCTAAACTAATAAAAGTTTGTGTTGCATTGTTTTTGTTTGTTTTGCCAAAGCCACTGCTTTTTTTTTTTACTTTGGTACACTAACACATAAGTTATCCGCTTTATATCAGAGTTGTATATTTTATTTATTAAACTTATTGATAATGCTGACAAATGGGCCTGACATTTCACAGATAAAATATATTCATTTTTAAGAAAAAGCAAAACACAATTTGAAATATTGAATAGTAACTCTTACTGTTATGTTACTGTTACTGTTCATAGTAACTCATTCATAAAAAAATCTAACTTATTTGTAGACATATCATGGATGGATGGATGGATGGATGGATGGATGGATGGATGGATGGATGGATGGATGGAAGATAGATAGATAGATAGATAGATAGATAGATAGATAGATAGATAGATAGATAGATAGATAGATAGATAGATA
>JAQNCA010000024.1:20968177-21000487 GCA_029783725.1 Acanthurus tractus | reverse complement strand
GCTTGTAGTTTATTAGCTATTTAATTATCCAGCTCCTTGTCAGCGGTAACAAACCGGGACAAACTTACTTAGGGAGGCTTTCATTCAGTGTGGATCCACCAGTGTCTCATTGAATCAGCGAGCAGAGTTTCTGTCATGTGATATCAGGTGTTTCTGGAGCATTGTCCGCTCCTATTGTTATACATGTGTTGAGTGACATTGTTGTTACTGGTAGCCTGCAAGGACAAAATGGCACAATGTTTTCGAGCAGTCCAAACACAGAGTCTCATGCCGGAACAGTGAAACGTCGTTGAAGGTTGTCAGCATCATGCTGGATTTTGTCTTGGATTTCTCAGAATTGGTTCTTGTGCACTTTTACTACTTGTGTTCTTCTATACTACTCGTTAAATTATTATACTTAACAGCACGTACAAATAACCAGTGGCAGAGTGCCTTGCATTGTACTGCTGTAGTACCTCAAGACTTCGTATGTAGTTATTTCTTAAGTATGCCTGCTTTCTTTGCAAGGCAGTAAATGTCAGTCACCACAGGTGTGATTTATGCTTTGTAAAAACAGGCACACACAGTTTCCTATGTGGTTAAAGGTGTCATGATGTATCCTAGAGGAGGTTAGGGCGTTGTAAAATTATTTTTTTTAGGATCTTGATTGAATTTCATAATTTAAAAAAGTACAGTCTATACATTAAAACAAAATAAAGCACATCCTACAAAGACAGTACAATGCAACCAGTGCTGAAAGGCAAACATCCATCAAGTCTGTTATCTAGCATGAAGTGCTGTCAGTTCAAAGGTGCATTGAGTTTTATGGAAATTCAGTCGTTTCTCCAGACTTACTCAGTATCTGTGTAATCACAGTCTGTCACAGTCTAAGCAGTTTATCCTACATGATGCTCATGATGATCCTACATATGACAGATTCATACAGTAAATCAACATTTAAAAAAATATAGACTACAGTTTTGTAACAAGTAGCATAGTGTGGGGGAAATGTATTACTTTTGTTGTTTTTGGTTGTTATTTAAAGATTTTTTTTGGACATTTTTTACTTTTATTAGTGAGTGATAGTGAAGATGCAGACAGAAAACAAGACAGTGAGGCATATGACATTCAACAAAGGTTGAATGTCTGAAACAGGTGATGACTGTGACCATGCATTATGTTGTGCAACCATGGCTGCTCAGGCACTCCATACAAGTTAGATTTAAATTAAAAAAGAACTGTGTCATGGTTCAACACATTGTCTTGGCGTTTGTGGACAGAAACAAAACTCTCAGTGAATACTGCTTAGTCTCATTACTGGTCCAGTCACCAGGTGTCTGTCTGCGTCAGGGTTCAAGGCAAGGTCACAAGCAGAATCTCAAGAAGAGATTAATTGACGCTGAGTTTGAACCTTTTTGACAAAATGACTGAGTTTGAAGGCTAATTACATTTGTCATGACGTTTGTGTTTCATATGTGTAAGTCGAAGTCATTCAACTAAGAAGCTAGGGTTGGGTATTGAGAAGAGTTTGTAAAAGTATCTTGTGTTTTTAAATGTTTCTTTCAACCTTCAGTAAAATAATATGGACTGTTTCTGTTCTCAAGTACATTAAAGCATTGTCTGCCATTTAGAAAGGAGCTTAAACAGCATATCTTGATGTCCTTGCATTCTACCCTAAAGGACCCGGTGCAGGAGTGGGGGGACGAGGAGGAGGACGGGGCTGTGTTTGGCATCACGCTGCGCAGGGAGCCCGTCCTGCCGGGCTCGGACACAGCCACAGCAGAGCTCCCTACAGCCTTGAGCTTCGTCCAGTACCACACAGTGAAGGTGCGCAGGCTGAAGGCCGCCACCCTGGAGCGTCTGGTCACCCACCTACTTGACTCCGAGCACAGGGAGCCTGACTTCATCCGTGTTTTCCTCTCCACCTACAGAGCCTTCACCTCCACCAGCACCCTCATTGAGCTGCTGTTTCAGAGGTGAGAAACCATCCGCAGCAAAGTGCTGCAGAGTTCTGATGAACTGAGACGTATCCTAACAAAAAGCATGAGGGCTCAGACAGCTGGTCTGTGAGCCCACATAGGAGGAGATTGTTGCTGTTCAACTCATAGATGGCTGCTTCATTTAGCACTCAAGACTTATATTGTGTGTTTTTTAAAAAATAATGAAATCTTTAAAATACACTTGTCTCTCTTGCTCAGAGTTACATGAAAAGATGTGTACATTACCACCCATATCTGTTCATTTGAAGCTAGAGCCAGCAGCAGTTAGCATAGCTTAGCATAAACACGGAAAACAGGGTAAAACAAGGCTGGCTCTGTCTAAAGATAACAAAAGTAGCCTGCCAGCATCACTAAATAGCAAGACCAGTTTTTTTCATCTACAAAACCTTCAGCTGTTCCTTTAACATGACAATTAATGCAGCAAGATTCTTAAACATACATTCACGCTGTGTGTATCTACAGTAGTTTTTTCCATCTGTGTGCAGTGTTTGTGCTAAGCTAAGCTATGCTAAAATAAGCTAAGCTAAAAAGCTGCTAGCTGCAGGTGCATAATTACCACAGATGTCAGTAGTATCAGTGTCCTCAACTTACTCAGCACCAGAATCCCCAAATGAACTAAACTATTAAAGATTGTTGACCTCAAAACTGCCTTTTCTGTGCCTGGAAAAAATATTTCATTGGCAAAATCACATCTAAATAAGAAAATGTAATCATAAAAGGAATTAATGTAAATAACCTTTTTTTTTTTTTTTTTTTTTTACAAGTTTCACCCTGTGAAAAATTCTGTTAGTTCAGAGTTTAAGACTTTTTCAGAATCTCAATGACACGTGTCCTTATCAGAGGCCAGGATCAGTTTTTAGGGCTTTCATGTTTTCTTTCTAGCTTGTTGACACTTGTTCATTTTTCCACTCTGTGCTACTTTCAAATAGGTCATTGCTGAATGCAAAGACAAGTGGGGCATATTTATAACCAGGTTTTTCAACGTGTCTCGTGCACACATCAATTTCTCAAAGAAGATGGCAACTTAATATCCTCTTTATGTCGCCTCAGGTGTTGACACAGCAAATCTCCTTTGACGTTAGGCAGTTTTTCTGTGACGGATATTATTGTCATGAACTGAACAAAGCAGTCAGGAGCTTTGTTCCATACCTGAGTGGTTATGACTACGCCCCATGGAGGAGTTGCCACTCCGCCCGAACTCTAAGATTTCACTCGACTTGGGTGAAGAATATTCATTTGCAACTATTGATTTTTACAGCTTTCCCTCAAATCTTTTATTCTTAAATGGTCATAGTTTAAGAGCCAAAGCCTGCCTGAATGGAGTCCAGACAACCTGCCTGGTCTTGTATCTCTGTTCAGTTCTCGCTGCTCACCTTTCCTCGGTGAGCTTTAAATGGCTGCCCGTGTGACACTGTGGTCATTGGTGCTGTTTACTTAATATATTATTTGTCAAACAGTCACCCTTATACCTGCAATGCTGGTGGCAACAGGTTTCCTGTGAGATTTATGAGGTCAGCCTCAGAACAACCTGGGAAGGGTGCCTGACAAGGTTTTGTACAGAATGTAACATTTTGTTGATGTTCTTAAGCTATTAGTAGTGTACCTTGATACTGCTGTATGAGTTACAAAATATGTATCTTATTCTCTGTGTTTTTAATCTAATTCAAACACATCTTGCGCATTCTTCAGTTTGCTCCCTAACTTTGACACATTACTATTCTTCTGATTAAAAGCTACAGACTCTTTGGTCACATATGATGCAGGAAAGAGAATTACCCTGCTATAAAACTGTAGCCATGTTCCTACAGATGTGACTATGACTTTTTATGCCTTGTTTGTCCTGCATATATATGTTTTTATGTTGCCTTTAGTGATGCCTGAGAGGGACACTCATCGGTGTGTATCAAGGCCACAGTGTCTCTGTAGGGATTCAGAGTGTTGCAGGACATTTCCACAGGAAGAGCAGTAATAGATTGGACCTTGGACCTTTGGTTGTTGGTTGTTTACAGGATATATTCTGTCACCACTAGATAACCATGTTGTTCCTCTATGTGATGATTTATAATTGCAATTTTGCTCTCTGCTGATAATTGTGTTTACTTTTCCACAGAGATGACTCCATCGTCAACCTGGATAACACAGTCTGCCTGCGCAGGTGAGTGTGGTCACTCAGTCGAAGTCTAAAATAGTCTCACTCTTCATATTACTTTGCCCCACAATAAAACAGTCTTGTTTTTTTTTTATTTGTCAGTGACAAAGTATGCTAATGTTGTCAAGGCATCAATTAATCTCAGGAAAAGAGTAACCTGGACAAGTGAAGACCTAACTCTCCCTGATCATCCCCTCAGTACATTACCTCCAGTGATCCGGCTGTGGCTGGAGGAGTACAGTGAAGACTTCCATGAGCCCCCTCAGTACCAGGCCCTCCGGCTGCTGTGTGTCCACCTGCGACATCGCCTCTGCTTCAGGCGCTTGGCTCACACCGCGGAAAACCTCCTCAAGAGGCTTCAGGAACAAGGTACAGGAGAATGGGATGTGATAACATGTGATGTGATAACATCCCATTCTGATACAAGATGGCCGGCCACTTTGCTGTGTGTATGTGTGCTGTAGATACACACAGCGTGAATGTATGTTTAAGAACCTTGCTGCATTAATTGTCATGTTAAAGGAACAGCTGAAGGTTTTGCAGAGTATTTGTCTGTTAGACTCAATTGCTCATATGATCAGTTATGTATGTTTTAAATGTTAGTAAACCAGCTTCAGATTATCTAGAACTAGTGACCAAAAATGTAAGTTTTTGTTGCTATTATGGGATGCCGTAAAATAATGAGGGATTTCAAGTAATGACTTATGAGGTGGTATACATCGCTGCTTTTATTTAGCAACCAAAGTGAGCATAATGTAATTTATCTAAGGACCACAATGATCAAGGATTGCAGTTTTGTCCCAATTAAACCGTCATGTTGTTATTAATGATTCAGTGTGTTTCACAGATTGCAGCCAGTCTGTGTCAGATGACAACAGTCAGTCATTGCAGCAGGAGCACAGAGATCAGGTGGACACAGGAGAGACGCCCACGAAGGAGGAAGACAAGTACAACTTCATGGACTTCCCTGTCAGAGACGTGGCAGAGCAGCTGACCAGACTGGATGCTGTAGGTTTCAGTAACAAATATTACCAAGCTCCTTTCTGTGTCACTGTGGCTCTCTCATTCATACGATCGTGTTTCCCTCAGGATCTGTTTGTCCGAGTGGTGCCCTTTCATTGCTTGGGCTGTGTCTGGTCTCAGCGTGACAAGAAGGAAAACCGAAACCTGGCGCCCACCGTCCGCGCCACCATCTCTCAGTTCAATGCCATCACCAACCGTGTCATCACATCACTTCTCTGCCCCTCCTTTCCTAGCCCTTCCACATCCTCTCCCATCTCATCACCCTGCTCCTCCTCTACCTTCCTGTATCCCTCCACGGCTCCAAGCTCGCCTCGCTGCGCTCACACCAGCCCTGCCAACAGAGCACGCATCATCGAGAGGTGGATCGCTGTTGCTCAGGTCAGGGTCCAAAAAAACATCCACACTTTTGAAATCAAGTAATATAAATGACATAACTAGTCCAAACAACAAAACAAAACTACATTTTCTTGCCATTTGTTTCTGCAGGAGTGCAGACAGCTGAAAAATTTCTCCTCTCTGAGGGCCATCCTGTCAGCGCTGCAGTCCAACGCTGTGTATCGTCTTAAGAAGACCTGGGCTGCTGTCAGCAGGTCAGCAAACAATTACAAGACACAGGGTTTTATAGGTTTTATTCCACTTAACTTCTATGAGAGTCTTGTTAAATAAACTGTTGTAGGGCAGAAATTAAATTGACTGAGAATGATAAAAGAGGGAGGATAGAAAATCCACTCCAAAGTGGGTTTCCCCTGGATTTTTTATCTGTTTTGAGCGTGCAGCCTTGTTTGAGGTGAGTGCAGACTCTATAAAAATGTCTTAACAGAGTGAATTGGTTTGGTTTCAGGGAAAGCATGGCCACTTTTGACAACTTGTGTGGGACTTTTCCTGATGAGAACTGCGTGTTAACCAGCAGAGAAATCTTGGTGGAGGTAAGTACATGTAGTAATTGTCATAAACAAACATGTAGGCGGAAGGTTTTGCTTATTAACAAGGAAAGATCTGTGTAGTTGGTGTTGTGCCAGCTCTCTCAAGAGGTGTAGGCAGGTTTTATGATTGGATTGTGTTAAGTTGCACAGGACTAATAAGGAAAGGGCTGGAACAAACTATTGAATGCACAGCGGTTAGAAAATTACAGGTTATTTTCTGGCATGCAGTGCAGCAGCTTTGTTTGAATGCTTGTGCAGCTTCAAGCATACGTCCTGTTTATTTTGTTTGACAGGCCTCCTGGGACTCTGTCTGATTAATACAGGACATAAAACTTTGATTAACATTAGCTGCAACAATAAGTTGATAATGAAAGTAACAGCGGAACAGAAAATAAAGGGCAGCTCTTTGGTTTTTTTTTTTTAAATCCAATCGTCCAACAATTTTTAGCTTCTCAAGTCTTATTGTGAACTGACTGTTTCTGTTTTAGACAGAGCTAAATATGTGAGGATTTGTTATTTCAGGAATTCCATTTTGATTAGAATTCATCAATGAATCTGTAATAATATGACAATAATGAAAATAGTAGTTTGTTTTATCCTGCTGTATAATTCAAAGTGTTACACACTAACTGAATGTTAAGTGTGCAGTTCACCTGCCACTCTGTCCTTTGTCCCTGCAGAAAACAGTTGATATGAATGTTTACTCTGTGATAGTGCTGTTATGAGCAACCCAGTTTCTATAAAATTATAAAAAAGGCCATTGTGAGCCGCCAACGCAAATAAAACTACAAATACAAGTGGCCAGTTTGGAACCAGTGCACTGATTGTTATCAGTTTTATTGCGTACATAGTGTCTAATGCTCTCCTGATAAACACACTAACACAGTGAAAATCGGAGGGCATAAAGAACACAGTAGGCCGTCACTCTGTGTCTGTGTTTGAATGCAGCCTGCACTGCAGAGGCACCCTTGCACACCCTGCAGCACCCTGACAGCAGGTGCTCAACCCTGAAAAGAACAGTTACATAATGTGTCTGCTTTGCCATCAGTTCACACCCAGTAACTCACAATCACACCCTGAATTGGAGTTCTTTTGTTTTGATTAAACTTGTTGTCCGTCTCCTGTCTTGCAGGATGAGAGTCACACGGATGGCAGTGCAGCCTTGAGCTCCAAATCTGCCCGTCTCAGCACTGCATCCAGACAGATGGTAAAAAAAGGAAATCTTCATTTGTTGTTTGGAAATAACCTTTCTGGTTCCTCCTTTTTTTTTTTTTTTTTTTTACATTTACCAACCAGCATAAAATGAATATGTCATCTGTAACAGTTAGTAACGAATGAAAGTCAGAGATGTGTTCCGTCTGCCTGGATCATCAATTCTACTTCCCTCAAAAAAAAGTCACATGTTCACAAGCGGATTTTATGTGCTTAAATTGCCACTTGTAGAGTTTCGGTTCCCTTTTTCTTTTTTTATCTCACAATTTAATGGAAAAAGTCTGCACACTTACAGCTCACATGACTGTTAGTTTAGCTTCTTTCTCAGGCAGTGTTATTAAAGCTGACATGTGCATGGTTTTGCCCACTGTTTTGTCGTTTACATTGCCCAGGTGCAGCTGTGTGTAAAAAATTTTATGTCTCCATGTTTACTCTGTTTTATTGTAGATGGTCTTTAGTTTTCAGTCGTCTGTATATATGTTAGCTTTAGGTACAGTTAATTATTTACATCCACTGACATTACATTTATTAGGCTCAACTTTCAGTCTTGGGCCTGGCATTAGCTCTTTGCCATCACCACTACAAATAATTGTTTTCAGCTTACTGCATGTGTATTAAGTCATATAAACATTGGCAAGAAATTAAAAAAAGGTCATTCTCTTTGTTTTTCATCTGTTCGGCCAAAATATAAATGTGTTGCTTTATTCCTCAGGACATCAGCAGTGGTGCCGTGCCGTACCTCGGCACTTACCTGACTGTCCTCACCATGCTGGACACTGCGCTGGGCGACACTGTGGAGGTGAGGATGCACCCACCTGCTGTCTGAGTTTCTGATGTCACTGTAGTAGATTAATGAGGTCATATTATAACGTTGGTTGTTTTTTCCTTTCACTCAGGGAGATCTCATTAACTTTGAGAAGCGCAGACGGGTAGGTGTTGCCCCCTAGTGGAGTCCCACATAAATGACTGTGATCGCTGTCAATTTTAATGGCCACTTCTGACTTTCCAGATACTTCATGTCGTTTATGTTATTCTTTTGTTCTTGAAATGAATCTGAGCTCTTTTTATTTCTCTCTTTGCAGGAGTTTGAGATTCTCTCACAGATTCGTCAGCTTCAGGCTTCCTGTTCCCACTACAGCCTTCCAGTTAACCCTCATATCACTGCCTGGCTGCAAGCACACACACTGCTCACAGACCAGGAGAGGTGAGACACACACACTTATCCGGCTGCTATACAATTAAAAGACAATCAGATAGAAGGGAAGAATGCAAAGCTATATGAAACGTTTTGTAATTATTTTTTTTTTGTTTTCCTGAAGCTATGAGCTGTCTCGGGAGCTGGAACCTCCAGTTGACCCCTGCCCCATTTCTCCCAACTCATGGAGCAGCCGCCTGCTCACTAAGAAACTCGCCTCGTAAGTCTGCTCATTCATCCCCAACCTGCAACGTCTAATCACACCTGTCTTGTCATGACAAACAGGAAAACAAAAATTTGATTTTTGATCTGCATCAAATCAGCCAGATTATTATATTTTTTAAATCAAGCTGACGCAGTAATTGATAAGGAAATAACTAACATTCTTGAAGAGATTTCTGGATATTAACCAAAAAAGATATTTCAGTGACTTTTAAAAAGTGAGTATCTGTCGCTGGTTTGTGAAAGGACACATGAGTAAAGTTTGTTTGTGCCTGCAGGCTGCGAACAGTCAGTGACAGCGCCCTCAGGAAGACCCACGCTGACCAGATCAGTGTGTCGTCTTCTGGCTCCAGCAGTTCAGACATGGAGGACCTCTCAGCCCCTCAGCCCTCCCCCCTCAGACTCAAACTGAAGGTATGAGCCCAGATGGCATCCAGTAGAAGTCAAAACCTTAAAACCAAAATGTGCCATTTAGTTGATTTAAGAACTGTGAGAAGTGGTCAACAATGTAACATGGTGTTCATGTTTTCTCCTCCATCTCCCCTCCCTCAGTCCCTGTCAGCCTCTCTTCACAATGTTACAGAGGACTTCTCCTCCAGCCCCATGTCCTCCTCCTCTCACAGTCTCTCCAGCTCCTGCTGCAGCTCCTCTCATCCAGACCTCAGCTCTTCGTCTCTGCTTGTTAACCTGGAGTCTTCACTGTCCAGCTGCTCTCCTCAGGCTGCGTTGCCTGTCTACAACAAACAGGTGGCCGACTCGTGTATCATCAGGGTCAGTGTGGAGAGTGTCAGCAATGGAAACGTCTATAAGAGCATACTGGTAAGGCTGAAAGTTATGTAATCTTGCACTTCTTAAGTCAGCCAGCCTGTTTTTGGTTGATTCGTTAACTGGACACTCTCTAAAAAATCAGTAAATGTATTAAAAATATAGAATAATTACTGATGTTCAGCTTACTACATAATGAAGGGTTCATTTCTGAATTTCTCCGTTTTTCTCAATTTGTCAATTGATATTCAAAAACATTCTCATTTATTCTACAAATATTTTTGTGTAGTTGCTGTAATTTCTTAAAATGAAATTAGGAATACCTACCATACCAAAAATATGTTCAAAATAAATTCACTGATTCATTGTCACATTTGTAGGTGCTCAGCCTGAAGGTTGAAGCACTGACTCTGGTTTTGTTTTGTCATTTGACTGTCTGTTTCATCTCCAGCTGACCAGTCAGGACCACACACCTCAGGTGATCCAGAGGGCTCTTGAAAAACACAACATGGAGGAGGTCAGCTGCCATGATTTCAGCCTCTGCCAGAAGCTCCACAATGGAAAAGGTGAATATTTTCTCCTCAGGCTCCTTCAGGAGTCTGATGTTATCTGAGTCCAGTAACTTTAGGACAGGATTTATTTTTAGGCCTCTCTTTGTTGAGCAGGACTTCCCCCTTGTTTTTTTGTATTTGGCACACTATTAATCTTTCCAAGTGAGCAATAAAATAAAAAAAAACAAAAAAAACAAAACATTATTGACAAGTAGTGTGTAAAGCTGTTTTTTAAAGCTACCAGTCAAACATCATCAGACCTCGGTCTAAACTTTTTCCCTTTAAGCCTCACAGAGAGGAAATATTTACTCTCAATTTGTCAATCTCAAACTGGCTAAATATACATAAATATTTAATTTGTTGGTAATGTATTGGCTTCTGCAACAGATTGACAGTAAATGTTTGGAAATTCATCCATCATGGAGGAAGCAAAAATTAGTTTACTAATAAATCGTAGGTCAAAAGACAATTAACTCACGCAGCTGGAAAAGACTGTTGCTCTTTCTTTTTATTCATTACCTTCAATAATGCTAGTATTCTTTTTAAGTAGGTATTAAATACCAACCTGTCTGAAAATGACCCTCCGTATAATTCTGAGAAACTGAAATAAAAGTAAATAAACAGAAAATAAATTTGAATACCTCATCTGCCTCAGAGCTCCAGATCCCGGACAAAGCCAATGTATTTTACGCCATGAGCACCTCCGCCAACTACGACTTTGTGCTCCGTCAGCGCTGGAGGACCCACGGGAGACATCTGGGCTCCACCTCCAGTCCTGGAACTCAACCTAAGAACCGCCACGCCAAGTGAAACACATTTGTCCTGGCTTAATATTATGAGTACATCGAGAAGACAGAGGAGATGCTCATCTGCAACATCAGCTCAGCAACACCTTTGTGGCTGTTTGTATCGACACACCAGCAGCAGATAGAAGCTCTTCCACTGCAGAGAGTCTTGAGGAACCCAGAGAGCCTTTTGACTGAAGAATAACCTTGAGGAGCTTTTGACAAGAAATGTAGTGTTCTCACAGAGTGGCAGTGAAATGTGTTCTGCTGAGAATAATCCTGGACTATTTAAAAACAGGGAAAGGTCCCAGTTTATAGAGGAGAGACACCAAGAAGGAGCAGATAAAGAAGTTAGGACTTTTAGAAAGAAACTAAGATTTTTTATTCTCATGCTGTTTTCCATCTCAAAAAACATCTTTTGGATGAATGAAACACATTTTTTACAGGACCTCCTAATCTAAAGATACAACATTTTATCATTGTGGACCAATACACATTACATTGTGGATTAATGCACATTATAATCCGAACAGCACTTGGGGTTTCACTGCAACTAAACAGGACTATCAGGAGCAGCTGGTCTGTGGAAATGTTTGTGAGTCATCACATCACTCTACAGGAGGAAATGTTGCTGCAGAAACAGACGGGGCTGCAGTCTGTTGTCAGGGAGTGGACCAGCAGGCGTGGGATGTTTGCTTCAGTCTGCACAGCTGAGTGGCGGACTTTTGTAACCACGCAAAACAAAGTGACTAAGTCGGGATACTCACTTTAGCTGATGAGTAAGCATACCCAAAATCAGCCTGATTCAAGTCATACCAAGCTCACTGAAGAACAATAAGACTCCTCCTGAAGTTAAAATGTGTTTGAAACACTGTCTGGGCCCTGTCATCAATAGTTATTCAGTCACCGTCGTGTTAAGGATTTGAGTGTTTTAGTGTTACTTAATGTAATTTTATCACCTTAAATTATTTAAGCATTTCAGTATTTAGCTCGTAGTGTCAGGCGTAATGATGAAAATGTGTCAGTGTCTGTTTGTTTCTCGTTTTTGTTTTGATTCATGTTGAATCCGCTCTTCAGCCTGCGTAGCTACACTGTTTTCTGACATTTTCTGACTGTTGTTAAAGTGCTCTGATAGCTAGTAGGGTCATCTCAAGTTTGAATTAATTTCAATGAAGAAAAAAATGACTCTTTCATGTCTGTTATTAATTTAAGGAGACATTGTATTTGAGTCTAATGTGCACATATTGCAGTTGTTTGTCACTTGGTTGCCTTGACTTTGGCCTTCTTGTCATTTGAAAGAAGAGAACAATTAAAGGCCCTCTGCAGTGAGTGCTTTATAGCTTACTCCACCTGTGTGACACTGTGATTGAGATTAAAGTGAGGAATGGTTTGTGTATGTGATGATGACGTGTCCCAGTATGTGAATTTGATTTGACATCTAAGGTCATGTCAGTGATCTAAAATCCCCCACAAAACCCTTGGGAAGTTTTCAGTATTTATTTCAGTGAAAACTGGTTTAGAATTCATTCAAATCTTGTTTATTCTCGGTCATTGGATGATGCCCACAGGGATTTACGTCCCCATTTAAATTTAAAAAAAAAAAAAAAACACTGGTGAAGTTTCCCCTCATTTTTGTGCAGGATTTTACATCTCTGGGTGCAACTTGAATGGTGGTGTGGTTTCTTAAAAGTCACATGAAATGTTGGTAAGAACAGTCAGGCTGCTGCAATTTTTAGTATGAAGGAGTGTTTAGAGTAACATCTGCTCTGTCTGTACCCGTTGACTGTGTCAGCAGGCTTTTATGCTCATTTTCTCATTATGTGTTTGAAATGAATGAAGTGTCACTATCGCTGCATGCTAGTTGTAATTCAAGCCTACCTGTTTCTCTACTAATAATTTATTTCAGCAGATACTTTTTTTTAAAGTGAGATGTAAGCACTTGCTGTTTATAAGTAGCATTAAATGTTCACTAATAAAATCAACTATTTATCAAAATGCTGCAGTTGTAATGATTCCCTTTTTCCTTTTTTTTCTACATAACGTCAACTGGTTAATATCAAATTGAAGCTTTAGTAACCTTGACATGATAGCCACTTTGGTACAACTGAAACTCTGGATCAATGTAGGGGTTTGGATTGACCACTAGATGGAGCCAAACAAATACTCTAAATGTTTTGCTCTGCTTAACTCAACCTGGTTCTGTAGACAGACCAACAACTGGTTTATCCCTAAATTAAACATCATGTCTTTTCAGAAGTGGTCTACGTTTTTTACTATGTAAAGCAAGTTCAGATGAAATCTTTGTGGGGAATCAATGTTGTTACCACAGTTAAAGAAATCTGAGACAAAAATGAAACAAAATGTACACACAAGCCATTGTTACTAAAGAGCAGAGCTCAAAAGAGCAACTGAGGAGAGGACAGGGGGGTCGATAGGGTCACACTGATGCCTGTGTGCCCTGATGAGGCACCAAACAATGTGGAAGGTCAGAGTTCACAATGACAGATGTGTATAAGTGTGTGTGTGTGTGTGTGTGTGTGTGTGTGATGGCGGGAGGTTGTGACCTGTCTGGTCAGCTCTGCTGTGTTTTGTCAGAGGTCCAATTCCTCTATTTTAAACACACTTCTCCTCACTCACACTCTGTAATCCTGTAACTGTCAATAGGGTAGTGGTTGGATTTTCAAGAGTTCAAAGAAAATGGTGTGTGTGTGTGTTAGCCCACAGCTGAAGAAACAGAAATAAGCTGGCCATGAGTTTTTTTTTTTCCCAGAGGGCATTGCAGTCTCATTTTCCTTCCTTATGGTGTGGTTTCTTGCTGTCCTCCTTTGAACCATGTGGATAATTGATTTTTAATGACTTCCATTGCGTTCGGGTCCAGTTCAGGCCACTTTCCTGACATGAACTTACAAACTATTCAGCCGATGAACATATCAGTCAGTCAACTGGTATCATGTGAGAGCTGAATAAGTGAATTAGTCTCAGTTTGTCCCAGCTGGGCTCACAGAAGACTCACTCTGAGCTGCTGAAATTATTTTGCATGATTTGATTTGTGTTCTGTGGAACATTTTGTTTGTTATTGGCAGAAATCAGGCCAGCAGCATGAAATTAAACATGACAGCACTTGGATGATAAATCAGTTTCTACACTTCAGCTAAATTTCAACAAAGGGACTGACCACTTTTCGGACACTAGCGGGCTTTTTGAAAGATTAGCATGAGATGTTACATTTACAAAGTGAGGGACCTAAATTAATATATTTTGATCATTACTATCACAATTCGAAGTGGAGGAGGTAAAACCTGGACCAGCGGGCCAACAACTCAACATTATAGAAAATAGACAGACTCACCACCAACACCGACGACCTGACCACCACCCACATGCAGGTAAATGTTCTTTAATCTATAAAAAAAAAACGGGATGTTCCTAGCAAGCTCCACCAGCAGATTAAAGATATCAGGCAAAGTGTACAGTTAACATCCGGAGAGACAACGTAGTGCTTTAACACTCTGGAAATGCTCTCTTTTCAGAATTTCATAGTCAAAAAATTTAATTCAGACTTGAAAGGTCTGCCTTCCTTCTCTAAAAAATTAACTTAAGTCCAGCCCTCACTGAAAAGTTTCCAAATCCGCCCCTGTCAACAGTGTTTCACAAACACACGCACAAACAGTGACATACTTACACACTTAGTCTAAATCCCTCCATATAGGCAGCTGTGCCTAAAGTCACGCGTCACTAACTCCGTCTCATTGTGTCAGTACTGTACATGAGCTGCATGTCTCCTGTTCACTCAACCGAGAATAATAACCAACGACAAATCACAAATCCGTATGTGTGTGCGTGCATGTGTGTGCGTGCATGTGTGTGTGTGTGTGTGTGTGTGTTTGCTTGGGTGCATGTGTATTTTCTTGCATGTGAGGCCTGTAAAATGTAGGCTGAGCAAACAATGACAGTAAACTCGTGTTGTGTGTGCATGTGTGTGTGTCGTGTGATTGCCCTGTCACGCAAGGATCCACAGTGCAGTGGGTCAGTGGGAGAAGATTTGCTCACATGCTCATGTAAGCATATTTCTAATGCCCAAAGTTGTGTTTTTGTGTGTGTGTGTGCGCGTGTGTGTGTGTGTGTGTGTGTGTGTGTGTTTGTAGTTGCAGCTCTGTGGTGTTAACAGAAGACAGATGGAAGAAATGTCTGAGACTAATCTAAAGGGGTTAATCCACTTATTAACCACCATGAGGAACTGCAGGTTACCTCACTGGCCGTAGCTCCGACATGTTGTTGTCTGTCAGACTGCTGGTGTTCCAGTAATGTTGACTTAGACAGAAAATGCAGACTGTGCTTTAATCTTGATGAAACAGCAACAGCTGTGTGTACTTTATCTGCAGGAGAAAATCAATGTCAGATTGATCTGTATGATAAAGGATAAACTCAGATTTTAAAAAAATGACTTAACGCAGTACTCGTGAACATATGTACACATGTTTTGGCCACATCAAACAAATATCTTTCAAATTTACAGGCCTTTCAGTGCAAAATACTTTTTTTCCCCATAGTTTCCTCATTGAGGATAGCAGCAGACTGCAGGGACACCAACACTTAAAGGAATCCAATTTTTTCTACAAAGAAATTAACATTGGACGATACCCACTTGACCTGGCAAACCCAGATTGCTCGTATCATATTAGCTCAGCCAGAGGTAGGACTGAGGATTTTGGCCTTCTTTTCTTTATCCTTTTCTTCTTTTTTACTTTTAATTACAAGGAAATCTGACACACAGGCTGTGTAAACAGGAGCAATGATTAATGAACAAAAACTGTGTCAGTTTACATACAGGCATGCGAGGATTGTATACACTGACTTAAAAAATCAGAACATCTGTATCCTTTAAGCACACATGTGCTTAATCACAATTTTTTATCAACTGCTCAGAGCCAAACAACAAGAAAGAAATGTTTTGTAATAATTTAACACATTTTAGATCTCTCCCTCTGTGAATGAAGCATGAACTAAGAAATTTTGAGTGTTGGTTTTGCAAATGTTTGCGCAACCTTGCAGTCAAATGGTTTTTTTAAAATTTATAAATGTGATTGGCTTATGCCTTATCAGTAATGCTGTGTTAATAATGAACAAGTTCTTTATTAGGAACAGCATGTAAACCCTTATTGCCGTCCTGTAAAAATGTTACCAGTGTCTTGTAAAGGCTGTCTGCTTCCTCTCTTTGCTTAATTAACCTTATTGATCTCCAGTGATGCTTCAGTTTAAATATTTATGAAACAATAAGGGTGAATATGCTAATATGCTTAAGGGCTATTAGAATTGATCAGATGTCTATGAAACATTGGAAGTGCAAACATACTGTAAAAAAAATTAATTCTTTTACAGAAAAAAAGGGCAGAGACATTCGTAACACCTGAGTCAAAGATCTAAAGATCTCAGCAGCATGGGAAACCTTAGAGTCTGGACTGAATGAATGTCCATGATTAAGTTACGCAACATAAAACTCTTCCTGTGCTGTATAAGGTAATGTAAAATATGACTGACTATTGCAAATATTTATTTCTTAAAAAAATAAATAGGTAGTTTGACATTTTAGGAAATGTGCTGTATTTCTGTTAATAAATAGCTGTAGCCAGCAACAAGTTAGCTTAGCTCAGCACAAATACTGGAAACAGTGGAAAACAGCTGTTCTGTCTCTGTCCTTCAATAACAAAATCTGCCTGTCAGCACCTCTACAGCTAAGGAGCTATCATGCTATATCTTTTTAGTTTATTCCAGCTAAAAACTAATATAGTGGCTTTACAGGTGATTATGTGTAAAACTTTCTTAATGTCTTGTCTTTCTCATCGTCTTTATGGTGAGCTAAGCTAACTTGCTGACAGTAGCTTCATATGAAGCATACAAAGTGAGAGTGGTATCTTTCTCTTTCTCTTGTCTCTTCTTAAACTTTCCCTCAAGATGAAAGATGAAAAAGTACAGAAATGTGTTACATCACTAGTCATAAATCATAAGCTCATTTCATGCAATTGGACCAATTTAAAAAAAATAGTATGTTTTACTTCTTTTTAGAAGTGCTACAGTTTGTTTTGTTTTCGTTTTTTTTACTAAATAGAATAAATAAATGCACAATATTTAATTTCTCCTGCAAAGCAAACACCCAAGCACACACACACACAAGCGCACACATTCTCACAACAACAGGCTACTTCCTGTAGCACGAAGGTACAAGATATGGTAATGAGACCCAAGGGTGCTTTGGCATTGCATAACATGAAGCTGATTCATCTCTGGCGCACGCGCACACAAACACATGTGCATGCGCACACACAAAATTTTTCCTACTGACCTACTTTCGTTTCAAAAGTGGACGACTTTCTTGTGGCCTATTTTTATGGTGTGATGTAAATGCATCATGGTTATACTGTATGTATGTTGTGTACGTCACTAAAGTTGGTAGACCTTAAATTATTGCTGTACACACATCTTTAGTAATGATCACACACACTCACACACAGACGTTCAGTGACCTATTTAATAGAGCTGTGTAGGACAGAGGCAGCAGTGCTCTGATGGGTCATGGCAGGCAACATAACTCTCCCCTGAACCGCAGCCAACCAAGCATGTTCGACAGAGGAGTCGTTTTTCCCCCTCGCTCTGTTTTCTCTTCCAGTTTTCCTGCAGGCGTGTACCGAATCTGAGCTCTGACATAAGCTCTGAAATCCAATACATAACTTTTATTACTTGTACTGATACCATGCTGCCAAGTGGTACTGCATGTACCTTTATTCATAGCAAGAATTTTTAATGTGATTGGGTTTATTTGAGACTCTGTAATTGTTAGTGTTACCAAAGTTGCAAAAACACTGCAAAAACATTGGGTTTTTTGGTGAGGTGGGGGGTATTAGGTTTAAAAAAAAAAAAACATCAAAAATATTTTTTAAAAAAAGCTTGAAATTACAAATCCAGTCAGGAAAAATAGGAAGCATCACACAGCACCACATATCAAAATGATTAAAATAACCATCTCAGGAACTTAAGGGTGCAGTTCAGAAGGTGTACATACGGTTTATTAATAGTGCCAATAAACCTCACAGAGGGAACTCAAGACTCCCGATTAGCTCCGTGTCAAGTCATGCTGCAGTCTTTAAAAATTAATTAACCGCATTCCAGAGTTTTCTTTAACTGGGGGAAGTCTTAGTGACCATTACTTATTGTAAATAGCTTTTTTTTTTTTAAATAGTTTTTTTTCCAGCACAAACACAGCACCGCAGGTCTCTATCCAGAATGATTCTAATCAAATCCAGCATTTAATTTGTCTTTGAGTCCACATTGGTGCCAAAAAGCTAATAATGTTTTTTATTTAATATCATAAGATGAGAGAATGCTCACAAATATTTGTTAACATCAGAGGATGCCGAACCAATGTTATTTAAACGTTCTGACTGGATTGGATTTTGAGAAGCAAAACTCTCCCACCATATAAACACACTAAGTTAATGTTTAAAGCTGGCTCATTGTGCAATGAGGTTCTTCAGCCTCAAGCTGGCAACGATTTCCGTCTCTCAGCCTGCGAATCTAAGTCTCCTTCAGTGGTGAGTGATGGTATTTGACATCTGCTCCACATGATATAAACTGTAGGCATACATCCTCTGTGTGTGTGGACAACTGGCTGAAATGACTCAAACACAGAAAACAGAGGTGTGAACACACACTCATACGAACAAACACACAGTCTAACACACTGCTCGGCTTTATCCCTGTTACCCCATCCCTGCCTCTCCCTGTGCTGCTGACCTACATACTGCAGCATCCCAGTTACATAACCAGCCTGGGCTGTTGATCACCGCAGGCAGCGCAGGGCCAACACCCCCTCTCACACACTAGCATTACACACACACAACCACTCCTTGCTACGCACCAACCAGCCCTTTTAAACTAACACCGTAAAAAGTTCAAATCCACTATCACACCTCCACTGAGGTGCACTCACTGGAGAGACAGGTGCATGTAAACGGTGTGTGTAGGCCAACATTGTGACTTGAATCAAAATTAGGTCAAACTAAAACGTCTATGAGTTTTTTGTTTAGAGGAAAGCTAGCAGCTGCTAACATAATAAGTCACCGTCTGCCTCAAAGGAACTAATTTCTACATGCCAAATTTATCTCCCCACCCAAAATTCAGTGAGTGAGTGAACTAAAAGCATTAGAATAATCTTCAATCATTGATAACATGTCACCTGAACTTGAAAGGAAGCCATTAAAACACTTTAAATGAGGGCAACAGTAATAATCATATGAAAGTAGCAATGCTTTCAAATGATCCTATTAGCTCTAAGGGGTTAATTACCATAATCTGCCTGTGGATTTTTTTATAAATGTCAACTTGATGCAAACTAATATGTCAATGTAACCCAAGTGTGTCCGTACGTGCGTGTGCTGCTACTGACCTGCTCCCTCAGTTAGCAACAAGAGAGGGCTTCTTTATGAGCAGTTTGCTCAAGTTTACACTGTAGAGGCATGTGACGTAACCCTCCCTCTTTCCTTCCTCCTTTCTCTCTCTCTCTCTCTCTCTCTCCTCACCCCTCCTCCATTCTCTCCTATCCCTCCTCACTGACCTACTTTTACTCTACTGGCCCGTTTTCACAAGCCTCCACACAATACAAAGCAGCTTTTACAGCCCGAAGATGGGTTGGGAAAAAAAAAAAAGAGTTGAGTGAAAGAACAAGACATACTGAAAGGAGGAGGGGGGACATGCAGGGGGAAAAAAATGAGGAAAAGATAGTGCATTTAAAGCACTGCGGTTTTCTCAGGAATGTCACCTGGTGGGTGGCACGGAGGGCAGAAGTGAGAACATGTTAAAAGTTTAATTTTTTTGACAAAAGGTCAGTTTGTGTCTTCGTGGTCAGCTGTGCCACACATGTACATCCTTCCTCTGTCCATCTGAAACTGAGATGTAGGAACAAGCTAATGTTTCCATACGTGAGAGGTGCTATGGATGCACGTAACTTGTGTCGCAGGATTTCGCAATAGGACACACTTTGCTAACATCTCTGAGAATAACAACACACCCACAACTATTTGTATTTATTAGATTACTGGCAGAGATTCTGCTGCTCAGAAATTCCAAAGAAACTTCTTTTTTTTAAGATTGGCACACCTAAATATGTATGTGTGTTCCTGTAACGGCTATTATGTAACCATTCAGTGGCATGAGCTGCCTATGCCGACTTTTTGTTCCCATGAGCAATTGCTCCATTAACAGAAGGGTCAGATGGAGGCTGCCACACTCTGTGTTCACAGTGTGACGCAGTTTCCTCATAAAAAAAGGTTGTGTAACTTGTTTTTGCTCGTTGGACCCTAAAAATTTCTGGGATTTTCTCTCTTTTTGTCCAACTAAAGCACATCTGTTAAAGTTATGAGCCATGCCATTGAGCAATTCTGAACATCAGGAGATAGAAAGCTAAATATGTCCTTTGCTTAAGTGCTACTCATGTATTTTTTTAGACCAAAAAAGATTGTAAAAAGAGTCATTTTATCCATTCTTTTATTTTCTGTACTGGTTTACTCAACTTTCTGTTGAACCTGACTTTAGCAACTTAAAATTGAAATTTTAAACACCTGTTTTCCTTCTGTTTTTGCTACTTCAGGGACTCTGAACAAATTTTAAATGCAAAATTGGCGTAATCTTAAAAATCTATTGCAGAGGTGTTGGCAAATAGTTTCTTATTTGCACATTGAGCAAATACACAGCATTAGGTTGGAGCTTTGATCCTTGCTACGTGTCAAATTCACTTATGTACAGCTTTCTTTAGGCCCAATTTTGTCTCAACCAACTCCTTAAGGATGTATCTAGCTGTTTGGATTAAAGATACCACTTGCAATCTAGTTGATAACTCAGTGGATTAAAACCACATTTTAATTCAGTCCCTTTAAGTCTGAGCTAGGTGCTCGACCTTGAAAGCTTATTAAATGTTTTTGATGCATATTTCTAAATATACCCTTGTGTAGACAGCCTTTTAATAAAATATGAGGTGTGGTTTGTTATGTTTATTGCAGTTGTGTAGTTTTGTGACTGTCATTATTAATATGTTACATCAATATTTAGACTGAGGTTGAGTTAAGCAGACAGATTTCCTTCTATACTGCCTGTACCACACAGTCTTTGTTTGGTTCTGCAGCATCCAGTGATGACGTGGTGAACTGTGCTGTGCTGGCTCACACCGAGCTGTGCTGGCAGACTGGGATGTTGCTGTCTGTAAAGTGTGAATCAGCTAGTTTGTTGTCCACTAGTAAAAAAGGGAGTCTACATATATGTGTGTGTGTGTGTGTGTCATTATCATGCATTTCTTTAGAGTGCATTAAAAAGTTCAACAGAGACAGATAAATTCAACAACCTTTTATTTTTTTTTCTCATTTTGAATATTTCACAATCAAAAATGAGTTTTTTTGTAACCATTTTGCATATCCACATGAAGTTTAGCATTACATAATCACTTCTGGACAAGCCTTATTCTTTTTCTTTTTTTTTTCTTTTTCTGAAAGCCTTTTGGCAAACAACAAAGGTTATACGCTAACACAGAGTACAAATGGTAACTGGGGGCTAGGGTAGCATCTGTAAATACACAGCACAAACAGGAAGAGCATAGAGCAAAATGACACAACATGATGAGAGAAAAATACACATAATAATAGCCAAAATAATAAATGAATATAGTAGAAAATATCAATATTAATAAAATAATAATAAAATAATGACAGCAGTATACAGGAGATAGAGAGACAACTTTACATTTATACATAGTAGCCAAAGGCAGGCGCCAGGAAGTGAAACAGTTAAACTTGTACAGACTGTATGATCTGGCTAAAACAACTCAGTGCGGAGGTGAGTGGGATCATTAAGACATTGGCCAAAGTGGGGACAAGGGACAACACAATAAAGAGGCACCTTATGAAGAGAGAGCAGCTTTGCTGGTTTAAAGAGCCGTTTCATTTGTAACACAAACTACTTTTGTCTGGAAATGAAGTCATATTGATTTTTGTTGAACGTCTGACAAACAAGGCTTGCTTTGTGCTTGTCAGGTTTTGCTAACAGCAGTGTGTGACTGCATAGCCTTGACTGATATGCATATAACTGGCCTTGAATGTTTTGACAGCTTTAAGTGTTAAAGAGCTCAGATCACCTGAATGAGGCCCCTGATCTGATCCATAAATCTGGAAAAGTGTACCTTTGTTTTTTTTTTTGTTTTTTTTACAAGTAGTGGCTCATACTTTTTAGGTAAAAGAAAATCTTTTGAGGCATTTTCTAGACAAAAAGGGACTGTACAAGGTGTCTCAACAAGAACATCGCTTTGAAGTCTAAGACTTCCGCATCCCACTGCTTTCATTTTTTTTGTTTTTGCCACTTTTTTCTTCTTAAAATATATATTCCATATATGCAAATTTATATGTCACAGTAATATACAATCTAAGTGCTTCAGAAGTGAAGGGGACTTGTGTGCAGATGGTAAAAGGATGAAATGGTACAAATTTGTTCAGAGGGAGGAAGAATGTAACTCTTTGCCCAAAAGGGAGACACTACAGGAAAGATGTGTATTCTTTGGTTAAAGCAATGTTCCCATAATGCCACAATTAATGCTGACCAGCCACCAAGGCAGTTTACAATAGTGAATAACTGAATAATGTTTATACTCTGCACAAGGGAAATATCCCAGACTCCCATAGAGTTTCATTCAGTCTCCTCCCTCATTAAGAGATTCAATATTTCAAGCAGAGAATTAGGTGGGAGGTAGGAGTAAAGGGATAGGGTACAGGTGACACAGTGAAACTTTATGGTGAAATCACATCCTAACAACAGCTCACACAACAGCTCACTTCTGTCTTGTAAGGTGGCGATGTGAAATATAGTTGTAGTTTTATGTCTGTTGTAGACAACAAAGAGGTGACAGAAAAATGCTCAAACTGCTTATATCTGTCCTTAATCTCGCCTCTTGCTGCGCACACCCCTCTTTCCGCCCTCCTTTTTAGCCTCCACCCTTTCATTCACCTGAGGTTTGACCTCCTCCGCATACTCAGTGTCATTCTCCCCCTCTTTGCCCTCCCCATTGGCCTGGGCACTGTGAGGGTTGACTGATAGAGCTAAGTACGGGTGCTGAGGCAAACCGGGAGAGGGGGACATGGAGGTGCTGATTGGTCCTTCTACTTGCACCCCTGCTGCCGCATTGGACAGGGCTCTGTACTTTAGCCGCAGCTTGTGAGGGAGGGCAGTGGCTTTTACCTCAGCTTGGAACTCTCCATGTGCACCAACAGCTCCTGGCACCTTCTGGTGGTAGCTGCTGATGTCAGAGGAGGACGAAGACGGGGACTCGTCATCTGTGGAGCCCTCCTTGTCAGAACTACGAGGGTCCCCATCACTTGATGAAGTGTCTTTCGTGGAAGAGTTCTCCTGGTAGAAACCATCGGTTCTGGGCCCTCCCTCGTAGGTGAGGACTGGGGGCTCTTCGTCCATTGTGTTGAGGTAGCTGTTGTGCTGTGGGTAGGAGGACTTGCCCTCCTCAGTGTTATGGATCAGGTCAGGGGCGAAGGGGTTCTGGTTGCTTTCTGGATGCTGAAGACTGCTCTCCTGACCCTGGTAGATATAGTTCCCATGATCATTCTCACACTGTTGTTGTGTGTTGGGATTGTATCTTTGCTGCAGCTCCTCTGCTGACTCAGCATGACCATTGGTGTATTCATACTGAGGTGAGTCTATGGTCTTTGTCCTCTCAAGCTTCTCAGCAACCTCTGTGATGGTCACTGAGCAGTCAGAAAACTTGGAGGCTGAGGTTTGCTGACTTTGCTGCAGTGGTCTGCTTTGTTGGGATTGTTGGTCCTCAGATCTCTGGCTTTCCATGGGGTAGCAGCCGCTGCTGGAGCGGTACAAAATGACGCTTCTCTGTGCGGAGATGGCCTTGGGTGCAGGACTAGAGGCCTCCATGTGGCACTGCTGCTGCTGTTGGTGGTGCTGGAAGTCCATGGCATTTTCAGCCAATGGGGTGCTCTGCTGGTGAGGTGAAACAAGAGCCGTATGGCTACCATGGTATGTTCCATTTGGCATACCATTTAGCATACCATTGGGCATACCGTTGGCTATCCCACTGGAAATCACGTTGCTCTCCAGTCTGGCCATCTCCATACTTGAAGGCTCCTTCTTTATCTTGTAGCCAATGGGCTCTGGGCTGTCTCTAGAGGAACCGTCAGACATGTCAGAGACAGAGCCCCGGGGAGAGTAGCTGTGGAGTGTGGTGTGGCGTTCACCACGACTCGACTGTTCAGTTTCTGAGGAGTCAGAATTCAACATCACCTGCGATGCACTGGAGTAGCCACTGCTTGAGAGGTAGGTGTTACTATTTGGGGTGCCATTGGTGCTGCTCCCATTGCTACCTGCATTGGCAACAGCAGCACTGTTGGAGATCTGTTGACTTTTCTCCATATAAGATGATGTGCTGATGAGGCCAAAGCGCAGCTTGAGCTGCAGGAGCTCAGTTTTCAGACGAACATTCTCCTCATTCAGTGCCATGACCCGGTTCTCCAGCACCATGTCATTGAGGCGACGCTTTTCCCTTGAGCGCTTGGCTGCTTCATTGTTCTTCCTCCGTTTTTCCCAATAGCAGGCATCTTTCTTCTCATCAGAAATAAACTCTCGCTTGCGACGGCAAGTCACATTAGGCTTGGCACCTTTAGCCTGGCGGCTGATCCGCGCTCCACCTTCAGGGCCAGGGGAGGGGATGCTGTAGTTAGAAAAACTGTCGACTTCCATGGCATTTTTGTTGCTGGTGGAGGGGATGTGTAGACTCAGACTTTCCATTTTTTCCCAGCTAGATGCCAGAGTGCAAATCTAGCTAAGGACAAAGGGCAAAGGGGGGAAGGGAAAATATGTAAAAGTATATGTGCCTTATGCTTTGTCACTAAGGAGTTTGACCTAAGTTGCAGGATCCGCAAAAACTTCTTGATGAGGTATTTGTGCTCCTCTAAGAGATAGCCTCATTGATTTCCGTTGCTTATCTTTCAAGACTGAAATGCTCAAGTGTCCAGATTAGCCAAAAAGATTAAAAAGAGATGGAATTCCACGAAAACCTCAGACATTGACGTAGTGTTTTGAACAAGGATCCTAAAAAAAGGAACACTTTTGTATTTTCAGCAAGGAGTCTTCCAGCTGTCTTGGCAAATAGTTCAAAGCAGTCTCTGGAGTCTCACTGGAGGTGAGTTTATCTGCGTCTTCCTCAGTTTTCAGCAGAGCTGTGATGCCTGTCAGGTCGATGTCCTGTTTCTCTCAGTGTCTCACAGAGGATGTAGGTCAGGTCATCCACTTCGGGCCCCCCTGAGGATCCGACTTCCGTACTGCTGTTTGCTGTCCACTAGCTTGGTTGTCGAGGTGGAGATAGAGGGAGGGGAGAAGAGAGACAGAGAGAAAGAGTTAGATTATCTGTAAAACCACTGCATTATTTCAGTCAGGTCAAAGTAGATTTATGAACTTTAGCAGAAAGTTTAAAGTGGGTCCCTTGAGTGTAATCTCAAAGGCTTAAGATCAATACACAGTTCAACCAGCACCAAAAATCTATTTGGACCTGTACCCCCAAATGTTACATAATTTTTGAGAAAAGGAGGGTGGATGCAGCGCCACAGTAGCAGTGGGGACATGAGGACACGGGGCTGTGGCTGGGACTTAACGTACGGCTTGTGCTGCTTGTGCTGCTGCTGCTGCTCCTGCTGCTGCAGAGCTCTTGCATAAGACAGGGCGCTGTCATAGTCACATAACAAGGTCTGAAACGGGCTGACCTGATGCCAGCTCTGCAGAGACTGACAGATAATAGGCTGAGGAAGGCAGGAAATGTATGGGGATACACTTGATGTATCACAAAACTGTACATATATAACTGTAATTATAAATTATCGTTTACTGAAACAATGTGTAATTTTAATATTTGCTTTAATATTTTAATGACATAAATGCATCGAGGAGGACTACAATGAGAATTGTGAACACTAGACAAAATCAACAGTAGTAGATCACACTGGAGTGGCTGAAATTATGGAGGTGGACACACATCTGTGTTGGAGTGTGAGTGTGTGTATATGTGTGTCTAAGAAATGGGTGTGTGATATCTTTTATGGCAACAATGTCTCCGTTTCTTGGGTAGCTGTCACACCGTCTGAAATTACACAACACTTCAAGCTGCTGTGCTTGTCTATGCAGCGTTAAAATCACAGCTCTACAGGAAGCCTTGCCCACCCTGAATGTCTTGCGCCATGGAGTTAACAACAATGCTAAATGCAAAATAGATGGATGTTGACGGCATTCCAGCATTATGTAATGACTAGCTCTGCTGTTGTTTAAGGCCTGACTGCACGGCATTACACAGTTGATATGCTGCAATTAATAACACATCAATAAACTGAACCAGGCAGCCTGTTACATACTTTAAAGCATCATTTTATGACACACACAGAGGGAATGTAAAAATCTAGGTCAGTGTGCCTATGGGTAACAGGGACGCTTCTTTTGGATATTTTCATTTGCAACACAAAAATCAAAGACAGCACAAATATATAAATCATTTAAAAGCCTCATCTTTCACCTATTTTTTATAGCACCTAGTTAAAAATGGAAACTGATATCAGTGAATACTGGTATTGCACAAACACGCTACTGAAGTAAAAAGGACTTTTTCTATTATTTTACTCTGTACCTAAACACGACTGAGGAAAAAAATGATGATATTAATATTGAATAAGGCAGATATACTGTTGTAAAGCGCTACTGCTGCTTTTACTTTCAGTCTCTATTTGTCACTGTCAGTTAAATGAGGTCATGTATTACTGACCTACTATCAGTATAATTGTGTAATTTTGAGGGCTATACATTAAAACTTGAAATTTTTTTGAGTACAAATATTAAGTCACACAAGAAACAATAAGCAGGAATTTCAGGGTGGTCTTAAAGAAACAGCTCCTAATCCCTATTTGTGCTCCAATATGTTTTCTCTGTATATTGGTAGCCTGAGTTTGAGAGCAGACATGGTGTACATGGACTGTTCCAATTACAGAAACTGTGATGCCAAGGAGGCCCAATAACACACTTACATTTGAGAGAGAGCAGAACAAAAAAGCTCTAGCTAATTGTTTTCGCCGTACTGCAGTGGATTGTTCCCATATCACAAAACACCTACTAGAGTCAATGCCACATAACTATTTTATCTGCTCTGTGTCTTCTCCCGACTGGTTACGGCATTTCTCTGCTTCTGAGTCAATGACTCTGTCACATAATCTCTTACTCAAAAAGCCCACATTTTGACCTTGAAAAAACTTGACAACAGCTGTGAATTATTAACCATTTATTTACTCATGACTGTTGTGTTGTAACCAAGGGGCAACGTCTAGACATGATTCCGGTTTTTTTAAATTTAATTTTCTCTTTAGTGCCAAAGCAAGGACTTTACCATGCCTTGTTTGTCTCTTTTTTCTGAAAGAACTGGAGTAAAGCTGTGGTGAACAGAAAGGCATTTGGACACAAATGCCAACAGATGTGGAAAAATGTAGGCTTACCCCAATTCAGCCCCCTACCCTGAATAATATTCATAAAGACTTGAAGGGGAAGAGGAAGGGGTTGGGGGGGGCAAAACAAAGGCGAATGGGAAGGAAGCACGCATACGTCTGCGCTGTCCCACTGACCTAGAAACAACGCTAAGCAGTAAACACTCCTGTCTTTGACGGTGCGCCATAAAATAGGTCAGTGGGACTGCTTGGGAGGGAGGGCAGGCAGAGGGAAAGAGAGTATTAGAGTGCACTCTAAAAATAGAGTGACAGAAAGAGGTAAGGGAGGGAGGAAGCAGAAGAGGGATGGGGCGACAGGAGGAATTCAGTTGGTAGAAATGAAAGGAATTATACAGAATCTGCAGCAGGGGGGATAATAGGGACAAATTTGAATACGTCATCTGCCTCAAAATCAGATTATGAAAGCCCTAGTGAATTTCATGCAAAATTAATTCCTGTTCGCTTTAGAAAACCCTACAACACCCTATGCAGAGTGTAACAATATGCATAAGCAGCTGATGAAATGACAATGGTAGGAGATAGGAAGATGGTATTGACGTCAGAGCACACACCCTTCTCTGCAGCCAAATTCACGCATAACAGGCTCCGTCTCAGGACTGCATGGGGAGGGGCTGCTGTTGTTGCTCGTAACGTACGTGCTCTGAATTTCTCTTGTTGCGAAGCAAAGCTTGTGTAACGCATGTATATTACATAGTAGCAGGAGCCACAGGTTACTGACTATACATGTCCTGCAAGCTTCTCTTTCACTGTCCTATCTGTGCATCTTATGTTTTGAATAAAAGCAAATATTAAAACTAGAAAATTAAGAGATAGTGGACATGCTGGGCTGTGCTTTTGGCTCTTTTTGCAGGAAATAATTTCCCATTTTAAAAAACAAAAAACAAAAAGGGATTCACTGAAGTGTCTGTAAGCAGTTGGTTTTCAATGTTTTTGACTTCAAAACACACAGCTCTAGAACAGTTTCCCAGGCACTTGCCGCTTGGGAAGGAATGCTTCACCTCTGACCTCTTTTGAGGCAAGTGTGAGTAAAACGCATGCCATCCTCTTCCCCTCCTCCATCTTTTAAGCGATTCCAACACCACACACGTGGAGGGGCCCCAGCTAGGAGTCTCCATTTTGCTCCATGGCTTTGTGTTAAACAAAACTAAGAGACTGGAATCCAGACATTCCAGGTCAGTTAGTGAGACCTGTGGCTGGGTCCCATTTACCACTTCCTTTAAGTAATTTATGACTGAAAACACATCTACCATAAATAATGGTAAGTAACAGAATACAAAGTCTTACAGATTAATTTCTAACTTTTAATAGAAGGTTACATTTTTTTAATAAGAAAATCAAATATTTGTTTACAAACAAAAAAGTATTACCTTAACATAAAATATACAAATCTCTTTGTGCTCACATATTGGCATGATATTCTTCTTGGTGTTTTGAACCTTAGTAGGTTGGTTGGTGACATGTGACCCACTTTTTAAAAAAAAAATTTGCCTGATTTCCTGCAACGTGTTCAAATCTTTACTTACAATAGACAGATTTAACCTACCTAAAGGACACATATTCACAAGTTTAAATAAAAAAAAAGTTAAAATGAAACAAAAAATCTGTTGTTTCATGTTCCTCAGAGCAACAAAGAGAGTGGTAAAAGTAGTCCGCAGCCTAACCTGAACACCTCATGTGTTTCCTCACCCAGATACAGGTCTGACCTATATTCAGACAGCTGGCTGGGACAGAGCAATGCAGAGTCTGCTCTGAAACCAGACCAGCTGGCAGCAGGCAGACAAGAGCTCACCAGGACTCTGCCTGCCTTAGCCAGACAGGGGTTTCCATGCATTGCATCACATCCTGAATGTTCACTTGTCATTCTTATTTCACAACAAAGTCACATCAAGATCTTAAAGTTTTGTACCAAACAGAAAAAAAAATCTTATATCTCCCTCAACCTCACTTATGCCTTCTTCTATTCCCTCTTGGAGGAGAAGGGCTAAGCAAGTTAAAAATAGTTCACAGACATTGAACAGCTGTGTTACATCACTGATGAGAGCATTTCTAAAATAAAATTTTTAGACCTTAATGTTCTCTATAAATAAGGCTTTGGTGTTAATCTGAGTAGAATGATGGGAAGAAAGTGCCTGATGTGAACGGGAATCAATTACAAGCCTCTCTGTCCCAGGAGAGAGCTGCTGTTTATTGCTTCTCCCCGCTGTGTGCTGGTTATGTCATACCCTCCAACTCCCTCAAAGCAACACTATGTGCTTTACTTAACATACCTTGTATATAAAAATGATTCAACCCAGTAACTCAGTTTGTATAAAACTCAGGCATTTTATTCTCTTCTTTGAACTTGAACATGTGTTAGTGATGTAACCTATAAACAGAAGCAAATGCTCTGCACACCCGGAGGAAGGGAAGGTTTTTTTCTTATAGAAAAAAAATACATTTGCTCATGTCTAATATATTACTGTTGTATTACATTTTTCCCTTTGTAGCATCTCTGTGAGAGGCAACCCCCCATAGGTTTTTTTTACGATTTATACAAGCTATCCATTATAAAACATAATAATGTATGCCATTTTTGCATATAATCTCTAAACTGCCTGTAACTACCTTTCTTGAAAATGTTGCAACGTATTAAATTCAAAAAGAGCCACGCATTAACCCGGAGTAATGTTTTGCATCGGCTTGAATGCCACAAAGGAGATGAATATCTACGCAAACTGTGGTGATCTACTGACCCACATTTAACAACATCCAATACAGACAGTAGCATGCCACGTGCAGGAGCTAATACAGCACACTGTGTGTCTGCATTAACCAGACAACACGGACCGAGCACCGCAGCTGCCCCCCATTCCCTGGAAAACACCACCACCATGAGGGAAATAACCTCGCCTTGACATTGAATACATAACGTCGGACACGGCCAACGCATTTTTTTTTTCTCGTCCTCGCTTAATGTTTCGTGCCGACATTACGCTGAAAAACGCAACGGCGCTGGCAACAAAGTAGCATATTAGCTTGACGAACGCTGCGTTTAAGTAACAAAAACAGCCGCAAACGTTTCAAAGTCACGGGCGCGCGGATCTCCCGAGAGTCGCCATGTGAACAATAACCGGCCATATGCATCATGCCCCCATCTGAACACACACACACACACACAGCAGATACACCCAACCAAACCACGCTGAATAAAGACCGTGTACAGATACTAAAAGACAAAGACAAAAGCCTAAAAGCAGCTCTGTTGTAAACCATAACATACCTTTCCATGTCCTGAAGGAGGGAAAAAAAAATCACGCTTCTCCGACACAAAAGCTGTCTCGCTTTCGTTCCTTTTCTTGTCCTCTTAGGAAAAAAATCTCCTTTAAAACGAAAAGTTTTGGTCTTCCGTTCCTGTCGGTGGTCTGCTCAGTTGTGGTTGAGTCAGTGGGTCGGGCGGATGCAGTCTCTGTCTTTTGGCTCGGGCTGCCTGTGTGTTGTGCGATGCCGGACACTTTGCTCCAGTTTCTCCGGCTCCCTTTCTGGAAATATGTGTTAGTAGGTCAGCGGTTGCATAACAGCTCTTAGGCTGCCTAGTCACGTTTTTGTCCTCTATCCCTCCGCGCGAGTCTCTCTCTCTCTCTCTCTCTCTCTCTCTCTCTCTCTCGGTTATTAGCTTGTCGTCTTTCTATCTCCTCCACCCCTCCATTTCCAGCTCTATTTCTTCGTGTCCATGTAATGCCGTTTCTTTCACGGGAGTGGTTATATTTATAACAAGGACATAAATGCGTGTGCACAGACAGATCCAATAATAGCTCGTAACAGCATGTCCTGTTCAAGTGCATTCACTGTTACACATTCCCCAATTAAACATAATATATATTTCTTCCAAGCAATATACCAACTTTATTGATAATGAACCAGAGATACAAATAATTTATCATTTCTGCTTGCTAGTACAACTTTGGACTTGAACAGTTGAAGGACAGTGTTTCAAAATATGTAACGACTTAAGCTTTTTTTTAGTAGCCCTATGATTTCTGTGTGGGGGTTCCCTCAGTCTTATTCTTTGTTTGAATTTATGATGTCTCAGTTTTATTGCTGTCACTTGAGAACTACAGGACAGCGCAGAAAGGTTTTAAGTCTGCACATAACTTTTTTTTTTTAATGCGAGTGATCTTTGCATGTAAATCATAAACAGCAGCATTAGCCAGGTATTATATAATTCAAACAGCATTTGTGTAACTGTTATGAGAGCACTGAAAATGAGTTATGACTATGGTTATGCCTCTTTAACCTTCATATATTGATAAAATGTATGAAAAACTTTAATCTCACTGACATCAAAGTCTTCGGAGGGATGGGACGTAGATCCTGAGATGATTGCAGAGAAATGCAGGGTGAATGTGGTTTGTTTAGGATTAAATGTCCTTGCCAAACCACTATTAACAACTTTACATAGGCTGTGTTATAAAGTGTTTTCATTGTCATTTTTTGTTAGTTTTAGTTTAATGGTTCTATCTGTGACATTCAGTGCCACTAGATGTCACACCTCAGCCCCTGCATTTCTGACAAAAAATTGCACAATTGTCATCTTACTATCAATTAAGCCACAAAACTCAATTAACAAAATCTGTAAAATCTACAGAACTAAACAACATCATTTCTATTTGTTATTCCACCGTGTCAACAATTGCCAACTCTGGTTTGGTCAGATAAAGTCTCTCAGTTAGATGTAGCTTTTCAAAAAGAAGAGTGAGGACAACCGAGCCAAGCAGACAGTAAGAGATGTTACTTACTAACAGACAGCTGCTGAGGACCAGAGAACTGTGGAGAGAGCCTGAGCCTTTAGAGCAGGGGTGTCAAACTCGTGCCATGGAGGGCCGAGAGGCTGCAGGTTTTCTTTCCAACCAAAAACTCCACCAGCTGATTTCCCTGATTAGTCCC
>JAQNCA010000024.1:20942166-20968077 GCA_029783725.1 Acanthurus tractus | reverse complement strand
GTGAAATCAGCTGGTGGAGTGTTTGGTTGGAAAGAAAACCTGCAGCCTCTCGGCCCTCCATGGCACGAGTTTGACATATGTGCTTTAGAGGAATAAACACCAGATTCTGGTGTCATACAGAGCCATGTTTAGAGGATAGCTCTAATTTTTATTTTTAAACTTTTTACATTTAAAAGTGAACTAATCTTTATCCTCGTTTTCAACCAGCAGTGAACTGTGGTGGCAATGACTTGAACAATATGAACAAGCAAAGAGAGGAGGTGAAAAGAAGAGGGACCGGAAAGAAATAGAACCAGAGTCTGAGGTGAGTGCTGAGTTCAGTCAGAGGCTGAACTGATCACATACCATTACATCGCTGCCTGCCTGCTTACTCATTTATGACCAGTGTGCAATGAGGCCTTTTGAATCTTTGGAGCAAAAAAAACACAAATGATCCCACAGTCAAGCTTACATGAGTAAGCATCACATGGTGTCCTGTGGCAATGCAGATTTTTTAGGGCAATTATGAATCATACAGAGAATCTGATTGTTTAGGAGAAAATTAAGGTACACCAGAGAGTAAAATGTAAAAGCGCTGAAACTATGGACTGGTGAATATAAACTAACTTTGACTACATCCTTATAAAAAGGCTTGGGGGGCAAATTTTCAATGAGAGAAGCTCACATACACTAACATGTGCATACAGACAGAGAAGCCCAAATTACAACACACACACGACAAGTGATTTCATTCTCTACTGAGAAAACTTACTCCAGTTTATATTTGTATAGCACAAGCTGTTGTTCACTGCTATTTTAATGTTAAAAATCTACATAGTGATTTCATCTTGCCTTTTTTTAAGGTTATTTTTGTTTTTACTGCCTAATATAATTTCCAAATTGATAATGTTTTTATACAAACACACACACCCACACACATATATATTTGTAGCATTATTTTTTCATTTACCTGTACTGTGTTTTGGTCATTTTGTTTATCTTTTCAGCAAATCGATGTGTATTATCTACTTTGGAGCTTTTCTATTATCACACAAAGCCTGTTGTCCTCATCGCCACCATATTTACCGCTGAGTGGTTACGTCAGCCCTGTTTTGTATCAGACACACATCCACTTCCAACCCACTTTCTCGCTCACATCCCTTCCCCCTGCTTTGTCTCAACCCACACGCATGCTCCCATTCACAACACGCAGATACACACATAGCATCCATCCATCATCATCACCACCATTAGTGCATGTTGGGGAAACGGTGGCCTTGAACTTGTCTAGCTCCTCCCCCCACCAGTTCTCTGTTAAAACCACCAACCCCCAACACACTCCTCCATCTCTGCATGCAGGCATTCCCTTGGCAACTGTGGTGTGGTGGTGCCTGCCTAGCAACCAAAAGGCTCTCTATCCTTCTTATATTGCTTATGGCATTGGGGTTTGCAGACTGGGCTGAATGAAGATTGATTGCAGACAAAAGATCTCATCTCATGCTGTTGTTGTCAGGGCTAAAGTCTAAAAAAGGAAAGTCTCTGCAGCTGCGCAGCACAAGTCTTATGTTACCTGTTTAACCTTACACGCTAGCATTAAATCCAATCTCTGTAGGTCAAGTAAATGTCATTTTGAAGACCTAGGACTCATTTTTGCATCGTGCATTATGTATAAAGATGGGTAATTGGAACATGGGGGTATTATAGTTTTAAAATATCTACTTGCTTCTTTTACATTTACAGCATGTGATTTCTCAGTAAACACAATGGAGGAAACGACCTCGTAGTAACACTGCTGTGAATGAATGAATGAATGAGACTCAGTGATCCATACTGATAAAGACTGTTGACGCCACCTGGTGTTGACAGAGATAACTGAGCACTGATCAAGGGAATATTTAGGAATGTGCTAATACAGATTAATGACAGTAAGTCAAATGAAACATATTTTTAGACAAAAAATGACCATTTAGTGTATGCATTGCAGCCTTCTGGCTCCCTGCCACTATCAGAATGTATTGCACAGCAGTTCTGTTGTCCATCTGCAGACTTGTACTCTTTCCTTGTGTTATATATTCTAATCCTGTATCTTTTACCCCCATATAGGCCAATCAGTCTCTACTGCAGCTGCTTCAGTGCTAAAAATAGCTTTCATACTGCTGACGTGATAGATGACTCATGCGGTCTCACTTCATTCCCTTTATCCACACACCACCCCTCTCTCCCTAGCAATGTCCTACACCCCACCGTCCCACCTAATTTCAGTACCCTTAGTTCAGTGAGGGTGGATAGACACCCCTGACGTGTTTATAGTTTTAAAGGAAGGAATTTGTTGAAGGGGAAGTCAAGTTCAAGTGATGTCAATTCAGCTGAAGATGAAATTTGCGACATATTCATACTCTTGCGCAGTGCACCTCACTTCAGTGGCATACCTACCTTGGCTCTCTCTTACCCAGCTGGGCTTTTGTTTTCTTACCCCCTCCTGTGAGTGATGTGATGCAAAATACAGGAAAAGCAAAATGCAAAAAACTCTAAACCATTTTTGCACATTGCATAACATGACATAAAAGATTCACCAGTCTTTCATATAAAAAGTACTTTTATTTTTTAAGCACAGCTTGCTTTAGCCTTTATTTTCAACAAAGATGAATTTACAGTTAATTGTACCTTACTGGTGTAAGATAAACCAGATACAGTAAACAACACATTAGGATCACAAAAACAAGTACACTCCATAAAAGATGTGTCTTCTTTGGGATTTTATAAGTGATCTACCTTTCCTCACAGTATACTGATATGGAATTTGTTAAATGCTTACAGACTGAATGTTGCTCCAGAGAGGACAAAAATAACCACATCTGAGTCAAGTGAACAAGATGAAATCAGACCGTGTGCTTTTTGATGCCGGGGTGTTCTACCAGTGTTTCTGACTGTCAAGGTGGATAAAGTATTCTGAAATGTACAGTGTCCTTCAGATCTTGGCAAAGCAACGTGATCCAAGGACATGTGATGACTCACTGAAATCACTTTGGTTTATCACTCATAAAGCATTTGAATAAAACATTTGAATATGAACCAGAAATGATATTGTTGTGCTAACCTTCAGAGAACACATACGTTCCTGAACTAAGCCTTTCTAGTTTTAAGTGATGTTTGGGAGCAGCTGCTGGGAAAAGAGCCTCTTGAGCTTCGCCACTTCCTGAGACAAGGAGCTGATCTGAGACCTTAAACTGATATCCTCTGTTGAATACTTGATGTCCCTGGAGTTCTGCCGAGGGGAGGAGTTATGACAGCCAGAGGGTGGACCCTGATACTGATGCCGAAATCCATCAAAGGCCTCCTCCCCAGACCAAGGAGTCTGACTCTCTGACTGACTGTCCCACCCCGCCTGCTGGTGGTTGCCCACCTGGATGTTTGGCCCCACTGTGGCTACAGGTGGTCCACTGTGTCTGCTATCAGTGGATGGAGACATATCTTCTCCCTCGCTGCAACTGCCAGGGCCTTTGAAGCGAAGCTTGTGTGGGAGGCTTCTGAAACCCTCGGATGAGTCTTTTCTGTTTACGTACTGACTCTCATTGACCCCAAGGGCACAACTGTGGGAGTCGTAACCCTGCTGCTGATGATCTTCCACGAGCTCCCTTGGGGGAGGCCCATGATGCTCACTCTGTGTGCCATCAAAAAACACAGAGCTGCCTACATTTGAGCCACATGAGGCAGAGATACCAGACTCAACACATACACTGTTATTTGAAAGAGACCTGGCTCCTTTCGGTCCATAGATGGGACTCTGCTGCGGAGGCTGAGGATGGATGAGGTGTGTGCTGGTGCTGGGCTGTGTGTTAGGATATGAAGATCTGTCAGTGCGAGGTTTGTAGAGAGGTGTTGTATTGGGGATTGGGGGAGCACAGAGGGACACAGAAAGAGGCATAATGGACACATCAGATGGGTCTTTTACCAGGCCAAAGCGAAACTTTAGCGCCAACAGCTCAGCCCTGAGGCAGGCGTTCTCCTCCAGCAGGCCCAGGACTCGCTGCTCCATTACCACATCGTTAGCTCGTCGTTTCTCTCTGGACCGCTTGGCCGCCTCATTGTTTTTTCTCCTCTTGTCCCAGTAGCCTTCATCTTTCTTTTCTACTTGAATGAACTCTCGCTTACGTCGTACATTGCTGCCACTGTCCTCATCCTGGCTGCTGCTGGCTTTAGCCTCAGTGTCTGCAGAGCTCTCTGTGGTTTTAAGGGTAAAGGTGCGACCCAGGAGGGTTTGGGCGAGCTGTCTTGTGGAGGTCAGGATAGAAACAGTCTCTTCAGCAAAGGACCCGGCTCCTCCTAGAGGCTCGGACCCCAGTCCCTCCACAGCCAACAGTGAGGGTCCTGGCAGGTCCTGAATGATGCCTCCTACATTTTGATGCATCATATTCAAACACTCTCACACTCAAGCTGAGCTGAGGGTTTTTGAGGTGTGATGAGTTGAACAATGCGGCAATGGCACACCCTAGTGGTTATAAAACGTAAACAAGTAGGTGAGTTGAAATTGTTGACAAGGTTGCAAAACCTTAAATCAAGTCATACTGCAGTTAGACCAAAAATGAATTAGCTTTTATTGACAAACAATATTTAATATATTATATAACTAATATAGATCTAAAATATCGTGTATCATATTTCAACAACAACAACAAAAAAAGTGGTATTTGTAGCAATCAAATTACCATACAAACAGTGCATAAAGTAGGAAATATATACAAAGTATGCAGTATTATTTCGTTTCCAGTTTTAGTTGAGTTATACGCAGTTATTTTTCATTTTTTACCCAGGGATCATAAACAGGAAATTACAATTTCAAAATGTGTTTATTATCCCGAATACTAAATAGATGACAAATAAGCTCCGAGCAGGTTATAGTCGACGAAAGTCGTCTGTAGCTCTGAATAAACTCCCACGTTAACTCATCCCACTTGGTATGAAAATAAAAGACACAGTTTTTTAACTTTCTAAAAAAGAATTTTACTATATATGTCTATCAAAGTGCCTCGCACGACAAAAACAAAAAACAAAAAAACAATGAAAAACGTGATAAAGGCGATCTTACTTACAATTTGAAAGCAGCTGAAACCTTCGGTGAAAAACTCCCTCGGTCAGACGGAGAAGACATGTGGAGCTTCACAGGTTGTCTGGATGTTTCTGCTCTTTAAAAGCTCCGCGTCACTCTGTCGTTTCTTCCCCTGCTCGTCGGTTCAGTCAGGGTCGGACCGTAACCCCGGTTAACCTCCCCCCCAGCCCCCCTCCGCCGACGGGAAGCCAGTTGAGTTGAACCCGCGGAGACCAAACGAACACTGAAAAACCCGAGCTGCTCTCGAAATCAATCACAACAAATAGTTTGCTTTTTTTCTTTCTTTGTTATTTTTATACTAAAACCAGTTCTAGAATTTGAAATGACCAGTGTGACTAACAAACAGGTAGGCTACAAGTAACAGAATATATCAATCAAAGCAACACTTGCTTTTAAGGCAAATACTGACCTGCCACAATGGCACCTATATCCATTAAAAGTGTATTGATCTGAAGAGCTTCTGCAATAAAAGGTTGCACTAAATAACCCCTGGAACTTAGGCAACCCGTACTCTAGTTTATAACAGCTAAAGGGAGAACACTAAGAATAAGTCGTTGTATTATTGACTAGCTCTTTCTGACTCTGTCCAGCACTTAAGTTAGGTCACTGCATGGTAATGTTCAATTAAAGCAAACGTGTGAACCAAAACTGAACATTAACAAGACTAGTAGCTGTATTTAGACACATCAGTGCCTTAAACTACACACTGATTTTGTTATTCTTCAAACAAGAAACAAGCTCACATGCTGATGTTGCAGATACAATGCTTACCTTTCAGATTGTTTGCATGGCAGCAATTTGTCATTACTTTTGCACCTGTTAAGTCAAAAATCAAAGTATTGTACACATGTAAATTTTGACCAGATGGTTGCAGAAAATAGGAAAGGATCATTAATATTGAGTCATCCCAATGGTCCTATGATGAGAACCTATAGGCCTTGTATTCTTGTGGTTTTACATATTTGGTCTCCCATGGTCTTGTGTTTCCAGGCTTAGGATTCACACTACTACGTTGTGTAAGCAGGTATTGAGCTGGGCGAAATAGTGACCACAAATGTAATGATAATAAATGTGATGCCAACATTTGTAATAATGTAAAAGAGATTTTACTGTTAGCTACATTAGGAAATACATCATACTGTATGCACAAGTGCTTCAACAACAAGGACTTTACTTTTACAGTTTTACCTGTAAACCTTGGTTTAGTTTTTGTTCTTGCTGTGTTTATAATAGATTAAGTTGTGGTTTACTCATAAAACAATATAAGAAATAATTACATAGTTTAGTTACTTGGTGACACAGTCCTTTTCTCTATATTACACACACAGGCAAGAAACTGGTCAAAATGATCTTAATAAACCACAGAACATGTTTCACAGTTTTAGCGAGTACTTCATTTTAAGATAAAATAATAAATGAGCTAGGTAGACTTTGACACTGTTAGTTGTTGAGGTGTAAGGGTTAAGTTGTTTTTATGACATTTCATTTCTAATAAGTAGAGTCAGTTTTTATACTAAGGCTTTATTCATAACGACCAAAAAAAAATTAATTTTCATAGTTTGCAAAACAATTTTCTAACGACACGCTTCTGTTATTCCTTTGCTTTACATCACAAAAACATGTCTCGGACAGCAGTTGCAGTGGCTTTATTTGTCCTCATCTGATCTTTGTCTGTGAGCAAGGTACGAGTCACATTTTGAATATCCTCTTGTTTGTCCACAAACACGTCAACCAAGATCGCATAATGCTTTGTTTTGTTTATCAAATTTCCATTACTTTATTTTATTATTGAGATAATGAGACACACCAGCTGCCGCTATTAAAAAAACCAACTTGAGGATGTGAAATGTCACTGGCTTGGTTTGTTTTCTCTGATATCAGATGCTGTTGGGCAAACTATGTAAAATGCAAAATATGCCAATTACTGTGTTACTGCACCTGTGATTCAATATATATTTATGTTATATAACCATGTTAAGTAAAAAAAAAATTTGAAAGACAACCATACAGACAGAGTGAGTCACTCGAATGCCGGTTAGTAGTTTGGATGTAAAAAAAAAAGGGCTGTTATGTAATACGCACACACATACACATGCACACGAACACACACACATGCACACACATACACAGGGCATGTGATGACTGTGCAGTGCTGGAAGTTCAGTTGGGGTAAGGTTGCACAGAAAAAAGGAAACATTGTTCCATGAGCGATCTTCTGAACAGCGACACTTCCACCCTGCACATAAAAATGCGTCACACTGGACCTCTCTGTCTCTGTGTCAGTTTCACCAGTTTCTCCAAAAACAGGCTGCAGTTCATTTCACATCCTCCAATTTGAAGGGAAATTCTGTGGGAACAAAACTAAGCTGCTGTCCAGGCATTTAAAAGAACAAGCGGCCAAGAAGCTTCATTCATTTAAACATTTAGATTTCAGGTTATTTATTTTTGGAAATTATATTTTCCCAGAACTGTTAGCAGCTTAATGTACTATGGTTTAAAAAAAAAAGAAAAAAAAAGGAGCGAAGTGCCTCTGCCCCTGTTTCAGAGTACGATGCAAGACAGTATTACATGCTACGATGACTTTTAACACTAGAGGCTCAGCTTTTATGTTTATTTATTTATATATTTTTTAACACTAATTTACTGCATACTTCAGTAAATGTGAAGAAGTTTTGAATAGATACCACCAGGCCTAACAAGTGCAGCAATCTAAATTATTCTGCTTTTATTTATCTTTTTTCTCAGGGATAATTCTCCATCTGGGGAAACTTTATATTCTAAATGCATTTACAATTTATTGGATGGATGAACAACTGGACACAAACAATAATCATAAAAGGATAAAAGAAAAGTGTGGGAATTATCTCATCACTGTGTTTCTGTTTCACTACAGAAACCACTCAACAGCATCTGTGTGTGTGTGTGTGTGTGTGAGAATTTTCAGTTAGAACCACAAAAAATAAAACCTAATCAGAAAGCTGTTGACTTTCATTGTAGTCAGAGGTGTCTATAATGTGAATTCCTGGATAGAAATACTTATCTACAATTTTCTGCAGTGATTCTAGCAATATTTGCTGTTAAAATGCTTTGTCAGTGCCAATCACATGACGTAGTTAAGCTGTGTTTCAATCATAAAATGGTTGTAAAAGCAATTGCAAGAACAATATGGTGCCAAGAGCTCAGGTGGGGACAGCAGAGACAAGATACCAAAAATTTAAGGTACCCGTGGAGTTTATAAAAAATAGTGGTGCTGGGGGGAATTGTTTCAATTGGTCTCAGATTATGTCACTCTTCAACATGTGGAAATAATGTGCAAATTATCCATAGATAAATAATGCCAATAACTGTACCAACAAAGACACAAAAGAAGAGGACTTTTAGCTAGAGAACATTTATGGAAAATATGCAATATGCAAATATCTACAACACAAAGGATACACAAAAAACTTTGTGTACAGAAAAATCACTCAGGTTACTTTTAGTGCAGATAGTAAATTCAAATGATCCCTTTCAAACACAAGTATCAACTCTGACTGCAGCTCTCTGATACTGTACCCCTTCAGTATCAGAGAGTTGAGCAACAGATGCTCGTCAAAGTTTTTATCTTTATTATGAAATGAATAGTATATGATACTTTAAACCCCGAGGACCATAAAATCCTCGTATAGTCAACAACAAATGGTAGCACATGTTCTCAGATTAGAACAGTGTGTTTTTGTGTTCATGTACTGCTATCTCTGTGAGAGCCAATTTAGGTTTTCACGTAAGGACATGTCTCCATATTATTGTCAAAGTGGCGAGGCTTTTATAAGCATAATAGGGTTAGAGGTGAGGTTAGGTTAAATGTAGCTTTATTGTTGTAAATTGATGGAGCACTGTTTAGGGTTGAGGCGAATCTATTATGTCAATGATTATACCTGCAATGACAGAAGCACATACATTTGTGTGTGTGTGTGCATCCGTAGATATGTGAAGCTTCCGTAAATCCTCGTAAACAAAAGCAGAAAGTAATTTACTACCTTAACACAGGCGATCAGTGGCCCTGTTTGACTTTGTTTTGTTTTCTCAAGTTCAAATCAGGGGACTGAATTCACCTCCTTCACTCCCTCCCTCCCTCTCTCATTCTCTTTCCCTTTTTCATCCCTCAATCCACTCGGACTCACAGTCCTTCTCAACAGTCTCATTACTGCTGCAGCTTTCACCGCTCTAATCCTCAGCCTGCTTTCAGACGTTGGGCCTCGATTGAGATTGTGTAACTGCAAAACAAATAGAACAGTCAAAATTCCACACATCCATACAAAAATTACCCCACATTGAAGGAGTTAAGACAACACTGAAGTGGGAATGTGACTAAACTTCTTCTGCTCGACAAGTTTTATGTGCATTAAGAAATCTTTCTTTTCTTCCACATGAAGGGTTGCCATCTCGCCTCAGTCCATGAATGTGCCCCCCCCCCCCCCGCAAAATACAGATGAAGATAGATGCATATTGTGGATTGATTTCTTAGGTTGACTCTGGCATCGGTGCAGTCTGGAAGTGGCAGGGTTTAATAATGTAGAGAAATCCATTTATAGATGCTCGCTGGTTTGGCAGAGCCACTGAAAAATTAACACCGCAGTGCACTGTACCTTACTCTCTCACTGGATGTTACCACTGTCTCTGTCTGCTGAATGAGGAAGCAATGTAATGTTTTAGGGAAGTTAAATGATACATGTTTGCATAGAATTGATGTTATTGTGTTCATATGGCTGAAAATGTTGTCATCATAAAACCCGTGATAGATGGACTTGTTTGTTACAGGTCCAGTATGAAGGGAGAACCTATTTGGGTGGGGTGTCATGACCTGGCTCAGGAGGTCACACCAAAAAAGAAGAACACACCATGATGAACATTTAAATAATTCTTTATTAAATCAAATTCAACCAAATTAAATAGCCAGATCAAACATTTAGAATGGGTTGTGATAATCAGTAAAGTCAGTTGTGTGACATGCGCATGTGTGTGATAGTGTTGTAAGGTGCAAACACAACAAAAGGCAAACTCAGGACAACATGAACAAACCAAACCAAGCCAAACCGTGGTGTGCCTGTGGAGACAGCCAGAGTAGAGAGAGCTAGTTAGAGCAACTGCAGGACTTAAGTAACTTCAGCGCACTGAGGTGTGCTGTGTTACTCCAATCAAAACACTGGAAGTGACAGAGATTGGTTAGGGACAGACCTCCAAGATGACAGCAGCAAAGACACTCCCTGATGATCCCACAGGGGGTCATTAAGGGGAACTTTTTTTGGTACATGTCCAAAATGAGTCTTCCATGTTGCATCACCACGTTTCCACTGTCGCAAATGACCTAACTGTTTTGAGCAAATCACAAATTGAGTAAGTATAGCATTCTTAAAATTATAGATGCATTTCAAAGATAGTTTACTAATATCATTTTTTTTTGTTTCATTTTCATCATGAGGAGCAATACGTGTGACCACTGTCTCGTCTGTCTTTACACTTTTCCTTCTCTTTTATTTGATCAAACAAGAGTCCTGAAATATCCTCTTCATAGTGAAAAGTGAGAGAGAAGGAATTTAATTAAATTTCTGCCCCCAGTAAACCTTCACTCTGCTGCTCGACATCCAAGTTGCTCCTCTGTGTTTCCTTGTTGATGAAACCTTCTTCTCCCCATCGGATCTGTGGATTGCAGAGAAGAAGAAAATGAAGTTCTTTAATAAAACAATCAAATCAAGTGGTTATAATAGTTTTCCATCTAGCAATGGGGATTCACAGAAAATGAAACTCATTTTCTCACTCACTCTTTTAACTCTGAACTGGACTGATTGAACCGTTATCAGAAACTCGATAGATGAAAAAGTTACAGAAATGGAAATAAATCCAGATTTGAAATCATGACTGGCTCACAGCTATTGTAGTAATTACATTTTTCACCTTTGACCTGTCTGAGCTACGTGCTGCCCTGTCTCACACATTGAGAAAACTGGGACATTTCATGGCTTAATATTTCACAGCTTGTTCATGCTTTAATGCATGTTTTGCAGACTGTCCACACTTTAATATGGCAATGAATGCATCATGCCTGCATAATACTTTCTCATGGGATATAACATGATGTAAACAGGGAAGGAGGTACTAGAAAGTGGAAGTGACAAGGGGATTTTTTTTTTCTGTGTTCCTCTGTTTGTTCTTCTCAGGGCACTGCAGGTCAGACCTCTGCCTCTGTACTCCTGTAACCTCTAAATCCCCAATCACTGAAATAAACTCTTGCTGTGGATGACCACCTCTGACCTGTTAGTCAAGGGTTGGGATTTATCTGCTGACGAGTAACAGCTTGCAATGCAAAAAAAGTCTCAGTGGATAACAGATTATTGATAGCATACATGTAGTGCTATAATTACCAGGATTACTTCATGTGTGTATATTTGGCTGTGAGTGGAGCATTAATGCGAGCAGGTTTAGGAAGCTAATCATAGCTGTGACAGTAAAACAAATTAGAATTAATGATTGTGCCTGAGGTTAGAGGTTCCTCACTGCACCTTTGAGGCACCTTTGAGGACTTTGAGGCCCAGTAAGAATTTTAAAACTGTGAAAAGTTAACAATTAAATAAGCTCCAACACTTTTAACGTTATTGCTGTAAAACCTGTTAGAAATTAAAGGTGCACTCCAGCATTTATTGTTTCACTTCCACAAAGTTGAGGGACTTGTAGAAGGTGAATTAAACACAATGGTCAAAATGGAGGCAGCAGAGGTTGAGACTTTAAGTTCCTAGTATGGGTCAAGTTTCACATTTTTAATGATAGCAAGTATTTTAATTTTTTTAAATGGAAATCATTAAAACATTATTTGCACAAATGGTTTGCCATAGAAACTTAATTGTCTATGTGTTGTCTGTTGATGTTTACAAGCATCTGAATACCTTTTCTGTTTGTTTGCATGCGGGTGTATGTGAGTGTTTTACAACTGCTAGTGAGTGAGTGTGTAATTGTGTTTACTTTCTCTGTGTTTATTTTTCCTGAGGCTGTACATGCCCATGCATGTGAGTGTGGGACAGAGAGAGGAAGCTCCATACTGTGATTACGACCTCCATCATCTGACATAATCGGGATGAATCAGTGAGCGCTCGGTTACATAAGCAGATTCTCGTCCTGACCTCACCCTAATGCATGACAGAAACACTGCAGACAAACTACCAACAGCCTGCTGATACCAGTCTGCAGACATGAGGGCTGATATATCAACAGAAGACTGCCACCTAAAGGCCAAAGGCTAACATTGCATCTTGTATTTGCTCATCTTTCACTGGGTTTTGCCACAAAAGATGAGGTTTGTGAGAATGAGTCAGGTGAAAGATGTATTCTTAGGATGGACTCACACGGGATAAAAACATGATTTTGTCCTCTTCATGCTGGCCAAATTTATCTCTTAATACAGCACTTAAAATATTGTGTTGATGAAGCCAATGAAAAGATCAGCACATAAGTCTAGAGAGGTACAGCTCCACACCCTGATGACAGAATATCATTACCAAGCTCCCTGAAAGAATCACATTAATACTCTGAGGCAGTTTTACAGCATTAGAGGTCTTTATTCAAATTATGACCATGAAAAAAATAATTAAAAGACTTTATAGCACTCTTTGGAGAATATAAAAACATTGGACAATAATATAGTATCTTCTGTTGATATAAAAGATAATGTTAATAAATATTTTGCTCATTTTTAGATGATTAGAAACAAATTAGAAAGCTGCATTATTTACAGTTTTAAATTCTACTTGATAAAATAAGCAAAAGCATGTTTTTTTTCTTAAATTAAAATTCCCCAGACAGACAAATATAAAGTGAGGTGACAAATATTTATAAGCTTACATGTACTGCATAGTCACATAATTGTACACTTGTTGTTGGAATTACAATTAATATTACAACTAGCTGAAGTTGTAACGGAAGTCAAAGATATCCGATAACCTCAGCTGTAATATCAGATCAACAGTGAATACTTTGCTCAGTGTGGCAGGAGATCTGACAACATGTACTGGTTTGTGTTGTGTTATAACACATTAAACACACATCATTGGTAGGTCTTTTGTTAGTGTTAACATTGGCTGTTTCCATCCCCACAGTGTGTACGAATTTCTTCAAATCTTTAAATTCTTTTGGTTTTAGTCTCTGATCAGGCATAACTTTATAGAGAGGATTGAGCTCAGGTGTGTCGCTGTGATGATGTTTCACCAAGGAAAGTCTTCAAGAATAAATGTGTGTTTATGTCTCAGTGAGTGTCTGTGGTTGGGTTAGAAAAAGAGACCTTAACCCACTCACACTTATTAAAATCCTGACACCTCACTGTGAAAGTGAGTCATCAAGATTGTAGCATAGTGATGATCACTTTAATTTACGTAGCCTAAACTGGAACTTTGATTGTCACATTCAATGGCAGTTCTGCTGCATATGTTGCATAATGCCATTTGTGCCACTTGAGGACTCAAGAAACTGACTCAAGTGATGTCACTTGAGTCTCAGGTGATGTCACTCGAGTCAGTTTTGGTTCAGGCCAGAGACTGCAAGTTTGAAAATTAAAAAAATTAGGAAAGTGGAGTTAGAAAGAGGCGAAATAGGCAGCCACATGGACCCCTTCCCGGCAACCTGAAATATCCAACAAAACTTTAGCAGTTCAGATGCATTGTGGGTAATGTGGGCACCATACAGCATGATCTCTGGTTCTGCTGCACATCTACTTTTACATTTATTTGTTTAAGTGTGTGAACATCAGGCGTGTCTCTTCATGTGCAGAGCCAGGTGGTCAGAGCGGGAGAAGGCCCTCTGACACAACACACACTCGTAGGGTTTTTGGCCCGTGTGCTTGCGGTAATGACGTGTCAACTCATCTGAGCGTGCAAATTTCCAGCTACAGCCCTCCCATGAACAGCGGTAAGGCTTTTCCCCTGCGAAGTGAACAATTAAATAGATTGTTAATATGAAACAAATGCATGAATTCGTACCTTGAGATTTATTGTGACAAGCATTTTGTGTACCTGTGTGAGTGCGGAGGTGAGCTTTGAGGTGGGAGCTCTTGGTGTAGGTCTTGCTGCAGCCAGGATATTCACAGCTGTGGATGGCCGGCCTCTTTTTACCTGTCGGCCTTCGCCCACGTTTCCCATCCACCCCACCTGGGGGCAACTGTGGTCCGACCAGCAAGGGTGGCTGGTGTAGGGGCAGATGACCAGGGGCCTGGCTGTGTGTGTAGTCACAGAAAAGGTTGGCGTTGTGGTTAAAGTGTTGCATGTAACTGTAGTGTCGAGGGTCAGGGGTCATAACTTGAGGTGGCAAGAACCTGCTGTCAAGAAAGGACCCCATGGAGGGTTGTTGCAGAGTATAGTAAGGGTCAAAGTCACATGATGAGACTTTATTAAGGTTTCCTCTGTTGTGCCTCTCCACATTGCCTCCTTGGGTGAAGCCATACTGATCTACATTGGGTAGACCAGCATATAATGTCAAATCTTTTTGGTCATCGGTATAACCATGGTGGTACAGCTCTGGCTGGACTGACGTTGTGGCCTCAGCAGGGGACAGGAGGTCAGCCATGAGGCTGCCACTGTTCATCTGCAGGTGCTCTGGTCCTGGCTGGTCCTTAAACATGGTTGCTTCCTGATATGCTCTGTTTGGGTCTAACTGTGGAAGCTGTTGTTCACTGTTGTCCAGAGCAGGGTTGAGGTCAGGGGACGGGCTGCTCCACTCAGACAGCAGGAACTCAATGTCCCAGGATGCCTGGCTGTCATTGTCCAGGAGCTCCTCTCTCATGTGTTGAGAGACGTGCAACTGCTCAGAGCTGCTTGGTGACAGTTTGTTGGTCAGAGAATCCAGAGGGAGAGAGCCGCTCTCAGATGTCCACACCTGGACAGTGGTAGAAAATAGTGAGAAGTGATTTTGACCACATGACTTTGGTTTGTTTGTTTTGTAGATTACGGTGGACTGAAGAATTCACAATAACAATGTTATTTATATCTTTAGAAAACTAGAAAACATTCTATCAGTCAAATTAGTTATCCTCTCATTAAGCAAATTAATTATCAGTCAAATCATCAATTAATTATCAATTTAAATATCAGTATAGGGAGGAGAGATGAGTGAAACTTACAAAAATAAACAATTGCACAAAATAACTTTTTTTTCGCTTTGTGGCGAGTGGCAATCTGTGTTAATAGCAAGAAAATATCTAGAACAGAGAGAACTAAAATGATTCAAAAGATGTTTTCAAATGTTATAATGCATGTGTTATAGTAAGTAAATTACAGTTTGTGTCATCTCTCCCATAAAAAAAAATTCTATTACATATCTGATGTAAGTGCAGAGGAACAACATCCAAAGCCCTCTTTTTATGAAAAATATATCCCAGCATTCAGCTGAGGCCATTACCGGGCAGTCTACTGAAATAAATCAAGTACATATCTTCCATTTTCAAGTCTCATTAGTATAAAGCTGTGTTACAGACCCTCCAAATAACATTGGAAACACTGAGAGGGAACCAGTATCACTGTACATCTGTACATCTACTCAAACTATTGCCTGTCCTTTATTAGATTCAGGTGAACTTTAGAAATCATTTTGCACAGAATGAGGACTCAGATTGCTTGCATTGTAGCTGCATTAAGAGCAGTTTTTCTTTGCAGCCAGTATGAGCAGAATAAAAACAACTGTTTAAATAACTCTTCTATTCTACTCTGAAAAATGTAAACTTATCCTTTAAATCAATACATAAAACAGATCATCCTCAGATTATGTTGTGTAAAATTACATTTGCAGATGTTTTTGTCCAAATGTCTTAGAGTACATGTATTAAACTGTCATAGGAACAAGAGCAAAATTCTGTTGAAAAAGATATATATATATATATGAGTACATTATTCTCAAACAACAACTAAAAAGCCTTTCAGTAGAAGTGCATGACTTTGTTAAAAGATATGAAGCTGCTCTCTGATGTGCCTGTTTAAGAAATAGTCGAAATGCACAATTATGTCCTATGTCCTCACCTGTCCTGACCAAGAAATTATGCAAAGACACGAGTAATGTAATTTCGCTAGCTCTTCATTATAGTACAAAACTGACATAATAACAGTTCAGTATTAAGTAAAATGAAGACATTTTTTTCCTGTGGAATTCAAATGATCTGCACAGTAATGTGGTTTACACAAGGAAAAGGATTGCAGTTACTTTCATTAAGTCCTCGGGTATGTAACTGCATTTATGTATTATTTTGTTTTTCTGGTTACTATTCTTTAGGTAGCACAATAGGTAGCATCAGACATTATTCAAATCAAGTTTTGTGTCTGTCACCAAAGTGGAAGCACTGAAGTGAACCTGATACTTACTTTCATATTTTCACTGGAGTGAGCGAGGTTGGAGAAAGAGCTGAAGGAAGGGAGCACAGCCTGTGTAACAGCCATCAAGCGCTCTGATATGACACGGACTGAAAGCAGTAGCAGCAAAGGTGAAGTTTCTCTCCTTTCTTTCTTTACCTTTTTCTCTCCTTTTATTTTTCACATGACCATCTTACTCTCAGCTAACAGAAAGTTAAACCCCAGCTTAGCAGGCCACTCATCCCAGTTACAGTCCACTCAGAGCTAAAGGGCTGCAGAAACAGGTTCCTAAAGCTGACTCCCTCTCTTCAATTGCTCCCCTGCTATCTCTCCCTCCTCTCTCTTGTCTATCTCTGTCAGCTGCAAGTCTAACTTCAAATCTCTCTTTTTCATGTAGGTTTCGACCGTTAGGAGGTGGAGCGTAAGTTTGAGTTATTTAGCTGGCTCCTTTTTTTTTTATTATCATCACTGATGATATGTCATTTACAATCACTTAAAAAAAGCAAACCTCATTGTCTTCCCGTTCTGGGGACTTTAAAGCAGAATGATGAACTGATGAACATTAGCTAATTAAATGCACCACTTTTGTACAAGACCAAAACCTAATCATCAAAGTATAATATAATGCACAGATCAGAACATTGTTTCATTGTATGACCACTTTAACGAATCAGCTTTCTCGCAATTTCAGGATTGACTACAGCACCTTAAAGCCAAATAAGCTTTATTTTTTCCATCAGTTGCTGTAACTTGTGGAGGAACTACTTTTAAGATTACATTTTACAGGGTGATGGCTACTTTACACACATTCAAGCTATCACTGTATTTAAAGATATTAAAAAACAACACAAAAATGACCCTAATATTTATAAAAGGCATCACTGTGACAGCTAGAAATAAACAGAAATAAAATATCCCATCTGGGCTTGTCATTGGAAGATGCAAAAAATAAAGGTATCGTTAATCTTTATTTGTATATCATCTGAAAAAGTATGGTAAAACAACATGTATAACACATTCAAAATAGTATGTAACGTAGAGGACAACATAAAAATTAAAATAGAGAAAAATAAATTCAGATGTGGTTACATTTCATTAAAAAAGTTGCCCACCCCCCCGATTTAAACTAAACCAAGCAAGCTGATGAAGGCTTTTCTGAGACAAAACAGGGAGAAAGTGTTAAATTGAGTTGTATATCCATAAAATAAATCCAAAAAAGATCATGTTAAACAGAATTCCTCAGTGAATAAACAAGAAAAAAAAGCAATGATGGATCAAAGCTTTCTGAAGATGAAGGTGCTCATTGAGTTAAGTATTAATAAGGGCTTTATATAACCCCTTTACACCACAAAACAATGCATGGCTTTCTGTGTTTTTTATTCACTGGTAAACATGTTAGGCCACTATCTAATAAAGCGCTTTGCACAGTGCATTGTGCATGTGTGGTGAACACATTTTTGGAAAAGATATTTTTACATTATAAAATGATCTTGTGAATTTCTCCAAGATTTTCTTGTATACAGACATTTATTGTATAAACATAACATATCAAAATGGCACTGACTAATAATAAACATGTAAACAGGTTGTAGAGCTTATTCATGAAAAAATCATGAATCAAAACAAAACATGCAATACAGATAGATCATGGATTGGTTTCTAGGTTTGTAATTAAACCTTTTACTGCTTTTGAGGAACTACTTGTGATAGTTTTAACACTCCACACTCACAGGTCTGTCTCTGTCGTCTCAGTGAGGACATGCGGCTCTGCCTTCTGAGAAGACCTGTGTGTGAAAGGTGATTATACTCTGGCTGCTCTTTATCTGTTGGCATGAAGCAGTGGCAGGCTGCTGTCTCCCCGCAGATAATGGACCCCTGACTGCTGCTAAGCCCCGATGACGAGCCCACCACTGATAAAGACGTTCTTTTTCCCTCAGGGTGACGATCACATCCACAACACAAGCTTGGAGGCCAGTTTCAAATTATAACAGTCTGTTTATGGCCTTAAACACATCTGCAGTTTATTTGCCAGAAGAGGCCTAACTTTCGAAGGTCTTACACTTACTTGTGAATTTGTTAATAAAACCAAAGACTAAAGAGACAGGAGAGACAGAAGTAGATAATTTGTGCCTGATTCCTACTATATACCATATTTTATATATTAAGAATTTTTTAAAATAAAAAACAACAACAAATACCCTTAAATGTTTAAGACATGATTTAAAAACATGAAATAAACAAGAAAAATATTGAGGTTGTCAGGCTTTGCATACAGTGTCATAATTCCCAATCTTAACATGAGGAATTACAGTGACTTTACTGAATTGGGTGTCTTTTTAATTTTAATGTGATCACAGTCTCTCCACATAGAAATTGTTTAATAATATTTCTCTTGGTCTTAGTGATAAGTTACAGATATATATTGACCCATGTGGGAAAAAATGACATTTGTAACTGCAAGTTAAAGGCAGACATTATAGTAGTGTTGAAATAGTCATTTGTCTTGTGTATCTTACGTTTTCAGTGATGACAAGTTCCTCGGTGACTGATGGAATCATTAACACAAGCAAAACAATCCGTTTTGTCTCCATCTAGTGACCATACGTTGGCCCACAGCTTCGGGAAAAAAGAATAAGAGTTTTTGTTTGGTTTCTATTCCAACAACGTTATAGACAAATATTTAGTGCTCATTTTTTCCTTTTTTATTATTTAAAAAGTCAGAACTCAGAATTATTAGGTCCTTTATTACACTCATGCTAAATCGTGGCACGGAAGTGCTTGTAGCTACTTGGTTGCTGTGGTAACACCCTGATGTGTTGAGGACGCAAATCCCCTCGTTGAAATTTGACAACCAAAGTTTGCTTACTAAAGGTGATTACGAACGACTTCGAATAATCTAGATACGACGCAAGGTTTTAGTAAGTTATTTTAATGTTTTTGTCATGTTATATGTTTTCTGTTCTAACGTTTCTTTTCATGTACTAGTTTCATGTAGTCAACCCACCCCTCTGACATGCAGTTGTTATTGTTAGCCACCTAGCAGCAAAGACATCTGGTTAATGTAGTTGACCGCTTAGCTAATGTTGTATGATGCGATATCAGCACTCACAGATTTGTCTCTCAAAGGTAGAGTCGATATTCTAGTCGAGTTAATGATGGACTTTCAACATTTTGTAAGGAAGTAACTGGGCCGCAGTTTTTTTTTATTTATTTTTTTATATGGCTTAACATAACAATAACGCTTGATGATTTTCAATGCATATTGGCCTAACAGTTATGAGTCAGATTATCTCCCTTCATCGCACTATTCAAATTTAATTAGTTTGGTTTAGTATTGGTGTCAATAGTGCAGCTCCTGGATTCATCTTTAGATGAAATAAGATTAATAAACTATAGCTTTCAGCGTAACAAAAATAATAAATTACATTGAGCCCAGAAAATTTTGGATAATCTCTTCTATTGTTTTGTCTGTCTCTAGCAGATGGAGACCTGGTCACAGAGCAGAGTTCACAGGGGGCTTTGGGGCAACCCCAGAGCCACCCAGTACAGCAAGGAGACGCAGGATATGCTGAGATGTGAGAAGCTGTACTTATTGATGCTCTGGGGTGGATGCTTGAGAGAAAATAGGAGACACAAATTAGGGAGCTGATAGTGTTTGTTTTTCTATGTTTGGTGAATAAGTGTCTTTCTTGTTGCTTAGTAATGATGCAGGAATCAAGATTCACCAACCTACAGAGAAAAAGGATTGATGAATGCCTCAAGAGTAAGTACCGTATTATACACAGACAACAATTTTTTTAATGTATTGTTAAAAAAATATTTTGATATGGTAAAATGCTCACAACAAATTTTTATGCAAAACTTAAAATATGACATATTGTTAGAAAGCCAAATGATATATCATGACTCAAATGTAACATGAAAAACAGGGGCCCTCTAACAGTCTCACGTTGGTGGTTCACCAACTGCAGGACAATTGCTAAATGATCAGTGCATTGACTTTTCTGCTGCATTTATCCCTCATAAAACCATATTAAATATTGCATTACTACATTTTGTTCCACCACTTCACATAATAATAAAACCTTTTAATATTCCCCCCTCAGATGGAGCACCTTTACCATTGAACTTTAACTCCTCATCCTCAGCCGCCCCCCCTCAACCAAGCATAAGCATATCTTTGAGGAACTGCACATCAGGCAGGCCACAGAGACGCAGTGCTGAATCTTGTCGTTCTGGGGACAGCTATGTCAGAGAAAAGTTCTGTCCTGGTCCTACAAGTATGTTTTTGAGCAGATATCTTTTCGGTTATGCGTTTATGTGCTCTGACAGGCCTAGATTGTAAAGTGAGACAAAGCACTGTGGATTCAGGAGTGTTGAATTCATATAAGTTCATGGGTCACACACAGTCTAATTTGATCTTAAGTGGGGCAGATCAGTCAAACCTTCATGTAATATCCTAATATCCTTTATCCTTTTTTGCCCCTTGTTTTTTTTTTTCTTGGTCTCACTCAGGAGACTTGGAGAAAGAGAAGAGAAGGCTTCAGAATATTATGGCAACAGGGGAAGAAGAGCCCAGTGCCACATCTTTAAAAAATGTTTCTGCATGTTTGAACCCAGAAGTGGCAGAGGAGAAAGACCTGTATCAGGAAGGTGAGGATGATTGCACAGAAACACATGTCTAAGGGTTATGCTTACTGCTGGAAGAGCCACATTTGACTAAAGGTGTGAGTCTAAAGCAAGATGTTGCAGTCATGCTGAGCCTGTTTCTAATAATATCAGTCTGAATTTAACTCTGATCTGCACTTCTCTGCTTGACTAAATATATCCATCTCCTCTTGAAAGTAATATTAACCTCTTTGCTTCTTCTGTAGTCTTGGATGAGATAGAGGAGAGAAGGCAGTTTCTGGCAGATATGGCCTCTCTGGGCCAGGAGAAGCAGTACATCAACATCATCAACACAGAGATATCACAGGTAAACAAGCATGTGTTCATATACTGGCTTAAAGTGGTTTATATTTTGAGATTTTAAGAAGCTTTTGGTAATATTTGTTTCAATGTCATTTATTGATGGTTATGAATGTTGTGTTGCCTCTTACATAATAGAATTAGATACCAACAGACAGATCAATAGCAATGTTAATAGATCCTTAAATACTATTGGTGAAAGTCAATTTCAGGAATTAGGTTCAGATTTCAAGCAAACTGACAGAGACAGATTTTTTTTATTATTATTATATCTCAAGTCAGTCTGCACTTAAACCTGCGCTGTTTATCAAATCTACTAACAGAAAATTCGTGAACTGGAGGTGATGGACAAAACTTGCAGCCCAAAGGATAATGTGACCTCTGAGAGAAAAGGGCCGACTGGAGAACTGAAGACATGAGTTTGAAAGAGACAGGAGGTGAAACACTCACTGCCACTGGCTGAACTCTTAATAATGTCTTTTAAATCAGTTGCCTGAAGAAGTAAACATACCGACATTTACAATAGCTCCAACAAAATTACACACATCCACATATGAAGTTAAATAAATGGCACTTGAACAAACAATATTAATGTGCTTCTTTTGTATCCACTTTTAAGGCAAAACATGGAAACACACAGAAAGGCGTTGTAAAATATAAATTATTGATTGCATATTTAGGTTTTCCCCAATGTTAAAAACTGTTATCTGTTAACTGAAGCTTACATCTGCTAAAATACTGTTTGTCTGCCTTTTCTAATGTTCATTATTGCATGTGGGCCCTTAATGTTTATAAACTTTTCAGCAGACATCTAAAGTTAAATGCTTTCTACACTGCTGTTCTTCAAACCTCATACTTTCTAAATCAATCTGATTGAGTCACCCACTTTGTTTCTGGCTAAATATGAAACACACCTATAAATACAGTATCTATGTCCGTCCATGTCTTTGATGATTTCATTTACAGAAATGACACTATCACAAAACTATCACTGAAGAAACTAAAAACAAGGAAACCACAAACAGTCAGAACATAGCAGCTAGGAGAGCTTGGGTATCCATTGTTCAATGAGCATTTCATGAGTAAAGCTGACCTTTTACCTTTCACTAGTACCACTGGATAACAACACACAAGATATGAAGCCTCCTTAGATATTCATTTACAGACCTTCAGGGTCAAGGAGCAGAGGAGGTGGGTATTGAATGAATGTTATGTGAGAAGCAGAGTAAAAACATTAAAAACCCATTGCTTACAGGGACCAGCTTGCATCCGACAGACTTCATTCAAAGTGAAACTGACAAACCACACCTTTGCTGAGCCTTGAGGCAGACAGTGCAGAGATGCTGTGCAATGCATGAAAAGGAAACAACACACAGCGAATCAGTGCAGTTATTTAGAAACCTACTCTCCGCTTCCCTAGCGTGAAAGGTCAGAGAACTCACAGACATGTAACAGCGCTGAGCAGCTGAGTTATATCGTCTTTGAAACAACAAAAAAACTGGTAAAATAAGATGAGGAGCAGGGAGTGGATTCTTGGTTGCACAACAAGTCATTAATGACACAGCTGAAAGATGCATCGTCTTGTCTCTTGATCTGATGCATTTCTTTTCTCACTTCCTTTCTCATTTTCTATTGTCTACTAAAACAGTCTCATATCCTCTTAGAGGAGAATGTGTCCTTTCTATAGTGTTTTCTCCTATCGGGGGCTCTTGTCCGGCTCTCCTTTATGGCTCAGTCTCTTGAGCACCTTAATAGGTTTGAACTTAGCCCCTTTTTTCTTCTTCTGCTGTCCACTGTCCGGATCCTTATGGAAGTCTAATGAGGATAAAAATAATAAAGAATATTATGTAGATTCACATTGGTTGTATCCAAAAAAAAAAAAGCACAGAAGAGAAGATGTTTACTGAAAGCTGCTGTTCACAGAATCATTTTGCTGCTCTAATATAAATGGAGTTTGCTCTTCATCCTACCTTTTTTCTTCAGCATGGCTCCAATAAGTTTATCCTCCTCTTCCTCCCTGTGACAGAATGACTGTTAGATTGCTGGTAGTTTGCAAGTGTCGCTGATCAATGCTCTCTGTGTCAGTGTAGAGCTACATAGTTAACTGCTGGTCATTGATTACCTCTGCCTGTCCTGGTCCATGCTGTTGACTATTTGGTTGCGCTGTTCGATGATGGTAACCAGCTCGGCCATTAGCTCCTGCTCCCGGCTCTTGTCCTCCTCTGTCCAGTCTTTTTCTGAGGAGAGTGAGAGAGTCCCTTGTTGATCAGTGTTAAGCCCATGTACATATTTTCTTTACAGAAAATCACAACTATGGTGTTTCTTCCTCAGTGTAACTTGTGTGGACATATGAATTGTAGATAACATTACAAGTAACTTGCTTTGTAACCTTAGTCAAGCTTTACACATACATGAATACAAACATTAAATTTAAACATAAGTTCTCCAAGCATAATGACACCAAACACACCTGGTTTGTTGAGAAGACATCTTAGCTCGTACTCCACGTCAGCTTGCCTCTCCTCTAGATTCTGCTGTTTCGCTCTGCAGTGAGGAACATTCACACTGTATGTTACACACTAATAATTAAATACTGATAGTTGACTCTTGTAAAAAACTAACATTTTGCAAGAAAGGAAGGAAAAGGAAAGAAGGAAACTTTAATCATTAATTGCAGAGAATAATCCTGCCAAGTTTAACAGGACCCAATTATGGTCATGAACAAACAAGATTGCTGTTAAAGTCTAACATCTTTTACCATCTGGCTCTGACTGCTCTCTCATACTTACGTGTAGACAAGCTCAGCTTCTCGTCGTACTAAAAGATGCTTTTCATGTATGAGAGTGAACCAGTCCACTAACAGGCGCTCCTCATCCTCATCTGAAAACACGACAATTAGAAAAGTATTAGTTACGTATTAATTATGACATATAGCTCCCCTTCCACCACCCCCATTTTCTTTAGGTGATGATTTTTATGATACATTACTCCTCTTAGCTATTTCAACACACAGTATGTAATTTCTGGTTTCTTAATCCAAAGGCTTAGTTTGATGACATTGTGAAATGGTGTTAAGTTTTGTTTAGTCATGTTTGCTGACTTCCTTCCTTTGCTGACTCTCTGACTGGTGTTGATGTGCAAGTTTGTGAGAGGTGACAAAATGAAACATTACCCTGAATAAAAATAAAGATACCTCTGAGTTTGTTAGAAACATTTAAGATAATGTCAACGAACAACAAAAAATGTAGCAAAGTTTTAGATGTTTCAAAACTTTTAAAGACTTTTAAATGTGTAAATGTTACATATTATATTTTTGAGCAAGAGTTGCCATTTTAGTGAAGTGTGACGTGTTACCATTAGGGTTATCTCTTAGCTTCTTCTCCAGCTCCACTCCCCTTTGCTCCAGTTCATCTAGCTGCTTCTCCAGCTGACCCATCTCCCCGTGAATGTCCTCTACAGGGATGTACTGATCTGACTGCACCTGGATGATGTAGAGATCATTTCAGCACTTGTTCTTCTGTAGTTTACTCACAAGTGGAGACTTACAGAATATGTTTGTCTTCAGTTTAGTACCTTGCGTTTAATGAGTGGGAAGCCATGGCCTGGGGCTGGAGGTCTGGCAGGACGAGGGCCTTTTGGTGGTCTGTCTTTGGATTTAGCAGGGGAGGGAGAAGCTTTCCTGTTGAATGGGTTCTCCTTACAAATCCGCTAAAATGGGGGAAGAGATACAGCTGGAATATAATTTGCAAAGTGTATTGCTTTACATTGCTTTATTTCTTATTGATCCTATTACCTTATTGTGTGACTGAATGGCCCCTGAGGCCAGTGGGCTGGGGGTCGTTGGGGGACGGGGTGGAGGGGCTCCGGCCTCTTTGGCGCCCAAGCTGCGACCAGTCTGTGGTGTGGCTGGAGCTGAGCTGGTATTTGAAGGCACGGGAGAAGGGTAAGGGTTTGGGGAGGGGTGAGGCAGACGCTCGGTGGAGGAGGAGGAAGGGGAGGTGGCAGAGTCGCATGGTGAACAGATGGAAGGCTCTGAGACACTCTTGGTGAAGGCGTGTTGCTGGTCGCTGCTGGCACTGCCACCCGACGGGGGCTGGGAGGAGCTGTGGTCTGAGTTAGAAGAGAGGCTCTCTGTGCTAAGAGCTGGAGAGGGAGAGCAAGAGGAGGGCTGAGAGTGAGGGAGAACTGAAGAGGAAAAACCAAAGAGACGAGAAATGAAACAGGAATCAAAGGAGTTGAGACAGATTGGAACAAGAGAGGGTGGGAAGAGAATATAAAACAATGAGGATCTGCATACAACATCCCACTCTTTTTCTGAACTGAAACCTCATTGTTCCAGTTCAACTGACATTTGAAAACTGAGGGTGTCTGAACCCACAATGAATTTACTGTTAAAATTTGGGAGTCACTGACGATGTAAACTGTAAATCAGCAAAATAAGGGTCTTATCTCTTTCATAGTGATTTATGTGCAAAAGAGAAAGTGTGTTTGCACTTTGCA
>JAQNCA010000024.1:20931569-20942133 GCA_029783725.1 Acanthurus tractus | reverse complement strand
CAATGAATTTACTGTTAAAATTTGGGAGTCACTGACTATGTAAACTGTAAATCAGCAAAATAAGGGTCTTATCTCTTTCATAGTGATTTATGTGCGAAAGAGAAAGTGTGTTTGCACTTTGCACGGTGTGCCTGTTATTATCTTGCAGCATGAGAACGTGTTGATGAGGAAGAGGAAGTGGTGCTGTAAGTGAGGCAGACTGTCATACAGCGGAAAAAGACAGAAAATTAATGTATCACAAATCAACAGTTTGATAATATGTTTTAAAGCAAAAACACATTGATGAACTCAGCAGACACAGAGCTGGTTGACCACAGAAGACTAGTGTAATAGATGACCAAAAAAAGAGAGAAAAAAGACAAGGCGACCTATAAAAGCACTCTACAGGAAGCAGCTGACTAATGGTAGCTGTAAAAACACACAGGTCTATCAGCATAACCTCAGAGGGTAACCACAAGATGCAGAGCCTCAAAAACACAAAGGTGCGATTACAACCTGCAAGAGACAGTTCAGTGAAAGAAATTCGAGCATCAGATCGGACAAACATCTTGATTGCTGGAACAAAAGCAAAATGCATCTACACTACTTGGAGAGCATTTATCATGCAGACAGTGATTCTGCACAAACAGCCGAGGCAGTCGCAGATATTTGAGGCCAAAAAAAAAAAAGGTCAATCGTACCACTTGATTATGTAAAGATTACATGTCACTTGCTGCAGACCACAGTCATTGAACTACATGAATTCAAATTTATTTTTACCTTGAATTGTCCTTTTTAAAAAAAAAAAAAAAAGGCTAAAATTGATATACAACACACTTACATCAAAATGAAATGAAAACTTAAATCTCATGGATTCATTTCAAAACCAGTGCACAGGAACACTGCAAAAACAAAAAAAGGAAAAAAGAAAAAAAACTAACACAAAAAACCCTGTCTTCCAATCAATGTCCAAATACTGTTTCTTAGTAGAGTAAAGAAGTTGTACCTTGGAAAACTAAAACATGAGCAAGCGGCGCTTAATCTCCTACACAAACTTAACACACTTCTATCTCACCACCTAAAGGGTCATTTTACATGGGCAAGTGGAAGGGTCACTGGAGTAAAGGCTTACCTGTAGGGTGATGTCACAATGAGGGTGCTGAAGTTGAATGTATACGCTAGTCTTTACATATCATTTGTGTGCAAAATGACTCATAGCTCGGTAGATGTATCATGATGTGAGCACAGTTTGATGCTTGTAAAATGTACTTCTGGTCTAACTAACCTTGGATACTTGCAGACGTCTGGGGAGCACGAGGTGCCCGCCGTTTCTTGCTCTTGGCACTTCCGGGACTGGCAGAGTGACTTGAGCTTCCTCCACTGGGGGGAGTGTCTGCACCTGTTGCGTCAGCTGCCCGAGTGATGCTGTACCATGGGTGACTTGCCGCAACTGTGGGTGGAATCGCATTTCCTTCAATCCCCTCTTCTTCCTCTGCCTCGTTAATTTCTTCATCGTCATCCTCGTCGAACGGGTTGGCTGGTGTAGGGGGTGTGCTGGGTCTGGAGCCCTCGCCTTTGAGAGAGGACAGAGAGCCTGTATTGGGAGGTGTTGTCAGTCCGGCGGGGGGAGGGGCAGGGGCTTTCTTCTTCTTGGGTTCTGATTGGACCAGGGCGAGCCAAGGTGGGTCTTTGGGTTTATGGGTGCCACTGGACAGGCTGGACAGTGAGATACACAGACAAGGATGGAGGGATCACAGAGGGGAAGACAAAACAAAACAAAACAAAAGCAAAATGGAGGCACGGAAGGGAAAAACAATTATAGTGCATGCAGTACACAGAGACAGACTGTGACGATATGATTTAGGTGGATGAAATGGTATCAATGGACAGAAAAGGAGATTTTTAGCAAGAGTTCAGTTACCCTCCAGGAGACTGTGATCTTTCTCGAGGTTTGGGTGGAGTTGGAGGTTTCTGGTTTTCACCTGTGATTTTTAAGTAAAATGTGACAATGGATATTACCAAAACCATCCAAATTTTCATCTGCAATCATTTTTATGCTGCACTGAGCACACATAGAAAGTACCATCTGCCGTACGGAGTAGTCGAACCCGCGGGGCAGGGCGAGGAGGAGGGGTGGGTTCAGAAACCCGTCGGGGTGCTGGAACTGGCCGACCGGCACCTTCTTGATGACTGACAGGTGTAGAAGGGAGTTCCCCATTTGTTGTTAATTTGGCTGGTGTTTCAGTATCCTCTTTCTCCACTTCTTCCTCCTCTTCCTCCTCTTCCTCACTCTCATCAAAGGGGTTGGGAGGAGAAGAAGAGCGTGGTATCTCCTTTGTCTCTCCACTGCCATCCAGGTCTTTTGCTTTTTCCAAAGAGTCTGCTTTACTTGTTGTAACAGCGGTGACTGTTACAGAGTCACCGGTAGGCAAGTTGATATCATTGTTTTGGCTTGCTGGAGAAGAAGTGTGTGTCTGGTCCCTCTCAGGGGGTGAGGTGTGAGGAGTTGTGCTGCGGCCAATCCTGGCGGACTGAACTACTGCTGGTCTCTCACAAAGATCTTGCCGGCCGTTCTGATTGGCTGAAGTATTTCTTGTAAGGTGATGTGTACAGACCAGAGCCCCAGAGTTGGTTCCTAATTTGTATGATCCAGGAAGCAAAGTACTATGACACTCGACACACCTGAGACAAGAATGACAGGACGACAGTGAAATTTACAACGAGTACAACTGGTATTGTTTGAATGCGAAACTACTTGTTTTCTGCTCTTTAATTTAATAAAATCAAATATGATGTTTGACACTGTTTGAAGCCAGCATGTTTTCAGCAATAGCCAAGTGTTGGTTATACATTTGCAACTATCGCTTTATTTAGTAGTTTTTCTTGTTAGTTACAGGGTTCACCATTCCCACAGGTGATTCAAATTACCATCCTATGTGTGAGAAATTCACAGGAAATGTGGCTTGCATGTATAAATGATGCAAAACAAACATTTCTTATTGCTGCTACTTAAAGGATTTAACCACTGAAACATGGGTAGTGTGTCTCATGAAATTAAAAAAAGGCCAATTATTGTCTGACTGCTTTATCAAAACAATTTGAGTTTGTGTGGCTACCTACTTTGTAAACAGATAAACCAATTACTCTGATGTAAACGGTATTATTATAATTGACACCTGCGGTTACCACTCCCAGCAATAAACCAGTCAGGACTACAACCTTAAGGATTATCACTTTAAGAAACTTGAAAGAGAATATATTTTTTATCCTATTGGTAAGAAATATTTTTTTTTATCTCAACAGCATCATTCAGTTATAACCGAAAAGAAGTGTGTATGGGCTAACACCTAAGCAGACAGGAGTTGTAGGTGCAGTATTCACCTAAAGCAGTTGCGATGGTAGAGCTTTCCATCCACCAGAAACCTCTGCACCAGGTGGACATGCTTCTGGCAGGCGGCGCAGGTGCTGCTGAGCGTGCTGCGCTTGACTGCTGCAACCAGTTCTACACCTGTCTGCCCCGGCTGGCTCTGCTAGTGCAAGTGACCGGGACGTTGTTCACAGGGAGGGGGACAGGGAGGAGACATCAGGAAAAAGGAGGGAGATGGAGAGTAATGGGGGAAGGGGAGATCAAACATGGAGTCAGGATTTCAGGATGTGGACTGTTCATTCTGATTAGCTGGCTACATCTATGAAGTTACTATAACATCTATGGCTCATGGATTCATGTGGTTCATTACTACATTTATTTCTGTTTAAAATACCATTCCGATGATACAAAAAGTCAGTCATGGCAAAAAAAAAAGGTTTTGCTTTAAAATCCACAGAGTTTGGATTAGTGTCTCTAAGAGTTACATATTTACACACTGATTGATATTTAAGATGGACATATTGCTTAAAGGCATTTTGTTTTGGGTTTTCTTTGACTCCCTTTATATTTTTTTAAGTAAAAATGGGGTGTAGCAGCATATTAAAAAACTTGGCACACAGTATAAAGATTGTACTTCTGCTACTCTTTTATGCATAAGCAATGGTTAAAAAAACACTGAACTAACTGTTATGCTCTTAGTTCTTAACCCGCACCCAGCCCCATCCTACTGCCTGGGCTCAGGACCAGAGAATGGAGGGGGGATCAGATGTGAGGAGGAAGAAGAGCAGGAGGAGGAGGGAGAGGGATGGATTTTCATCTGTAGGGGGGGTAGGGTGGAAGTTGAGGATAAGATGCCAGTACATGGAAGTATGAAGATGGAGGAAAGAAGTTGAAGGCATGCGAAAGAAAAGAGAGACAGGATACAGAGGCTATCTTTATAGACTCTACCTCTGTTGCTTTGTTTTTCCCATGCTGTGCAACACAAAGCCCACACAAGGAAGTAGTACTTATAAAAGTACTTATGTGGAAATTGTACACTGTTGTACTGCAGCAGCAGGATGGGATTTGTATTGTACAGATCTGATGACCAAATCCCCCCAAATAGCACATGCAGATATAAACTGACATAATCCAAGGCTTCAGAAACACACCAGTACACCACTAGAATAAAATGTAAGGTTTCAGGATGCTTGTCCTGGCTTTCAAAAGACACCAAACACAAAAATTACTGAAAATGTACAGCTTGTTCACATGCAGCTCCAGTGGAGCATCATGCAGAAATAATGTAGTTCAGTGATGTAGCTGAATAGGAATCTTCGGTCGCATAGATTTAAGGGAAAAAAAACAACAAAACAAAAAAAACATAAGGTAAATCCCATTCATCTGTCCACCTTCTTCTTGTGGCGAGTCTTGTTCTTACCTCAGACTCGACTGTTTTGTCTTCTAAAGGGGTTAGAGGTCTTTTCAGGGCTGGCTCATTGTGACTGACAGAACTCAGCCTTTTCATGCTTGGGGGGTTTGCTGTAGAGAACAAAGTCAGCAGTTAATGACTGAACTACTTATGATAAGTTGCTGTCACACACACACAGGTTATCCAAATTTCTCCATTTGAAGATGTGTACAGGGTAGAGTTTTTACACCTCTGAAATCATGACTGGATCAGAAAAAGTTGAAGTCTTAAAAAAAAGAGAGCAAAAAAAAAAAAAGAACTAAACTATGGTGAAAATTCTAAGCTCAAAATGAACCCCAAAACCTTAGATGTCCTTTATTTTGACATTAGGTGAAATTTAACTGAAATTACTGTGCACACCTTGAGACTTGTTATTGAAGAAGTTGTAGTACTGGGAGACATATGTAATGATGCTGAGCCGGTCAGGCACTTTCATGGACACCATGTCTTCTGGGTCCAAAAGGGCTGGAATCCCAAGCTGTGTCTCTGCCACGTCAAATGCCTACAGCAAAGCGTTGGCAGAGAAGCGAGAACAATTGTTAGGATGAGGCAGGTAGATGTCATAGATAAGAAAGAGGCCAAGAAACTGTAAACAGTGTGTTTACATGCCAGCCCACCTATCTGAGTTGTTGGGCCAATGTTTACAGAAAGACAAATTGCTTTTGAGTTTCAAATATAACTCTTCAATGCTTCAAGAGGCACTAACAAAAGTGCTTTTACCTGTACTTTACTGGAATTGAGACCTGATATGTGACATTAAAAAGTGTAAAAAATCATCTCTCACACATCAGGAGCAGGTTGGTGAGTTTTATTTGGGAGATCACACTTTATACCGTGAAAATGTTAATATCAAACCCTTGATCTGGGTTTTCATTTACAGAATTTAGCTATTTCTCTGTAAATTTGCAGAAACCAAGACAGAATAATGTCCTGAGATGTTTGCTGTAATCTAACCACCACTACATATTTGATGCCTTGAGTAATCTAACTCAATTGCCAAACCATCAGTCAATTGTTCATAACGTAATGTTTTGTCCTTAGAGGATAACCATCAGCCTGATAAAAAATTCCACTGAGGAAATAAGGGAGCGGGTAGGGTTACATAACACCAATACAATCGTTGGCAGTCACACAGCACTGATATAATCCAGACAACAAATGCAGCACATGCAAATCTAAACCCAAATTAATCAAAATGTATTGTTAGTTCAGAGATAAGATCATTCTTCATTATTTATAGGACGGGAATCCACAGTGTCCTATCAGCAAGGTGGAAAGTAAAAAGATAGAATAAGAAGCATTGGTAAAGGGTAAAAATAAAGAATTAATTATAAATAAGTGATCAGACAATAATATATATGTACACACACAGCATAAAATACAAATCAGTTCTTGCAATTTATTCAGAATAATTCATATAATTTCATACTGTAGAAACTGGAAACATACTGATTCACCACATAAACTTTTTCACAGAAACCTGCACCCGAAGCAAAAACAGCCAATCTGCTAACCTTGGTGAAGATGTCAATAGGCCAGTTTCTGTGAACTACTTTTAGGTGAAATGCAAATAGTTTGGGTCCAGTCAAGATAAGCGCTGCAATTCCAAACACTTAATTGTTTGACTACAAATTTGAATATTTGTCTCTTTAGAGTCGTTCTAAATCTGGATATACCCCTATGATTCACTCTCCCTCCATGCCCACCCCCTGGACCCCAGTTAAATGCAGGTCTTCCCCTTTGGTAAACAGTTGTACTCAGGATGAAGCTAGGCTTTAATGAAGGGAGACGCTTTAACTAAAGATAGAGAGTGCACTTTAATAATCAATTTTAATGAAGAAAGCAGAAAAAAACTACTGGCAAATTCATCTGCTCCAGCTGTATGCGTTTCTTGATATCAGACTAATCTTTGCAGACAGCTGTTAGCTAACGGTAGCTACCCAGCGGGTAGGAACAAGCTGAACTAAGTAGAATAAGCACGCTGTTCAGTTAGCTCCAGTAGCCCCTGTAACCACCACAGTGTGAGCACAGATCAGCATGAGTCTTTTTTTAATCTGTCCCACTCACAGAATTCACAAAATAAAAGTCAGTCAGCACCTAGAGTTACAACAGACCCATAAACTGTGCCGCGTGTGCCTGCAATGTACCTTTTCTTGTCTAAGTTTATACAACTACAGTTTAATTTAAGTTGAATGAATGACTAAATGGACATATTTTTTGCATGCTTATAATAGCAAGCTTATGTATATGTTGACATATTACACCTTGTGCAAGAGCAAGTAAATGATTGGGCAAGCGACTGGATATGAACATGTTAAGGGGACTGAAACAGACATAAACAGTAACTTTATTTGCCACCTACATGAAGTAACTTTAGCTGTAATGTAGGTAGAACTACAGCTCGAGTCTAAAGTGTCTAAACAAGGACAACAAGGGATTGTCTTGTGACAGCAGTCACAGACGGTAAAATGTGGATTGCCTGTATAATATACCTCTGTGTGTACCTCTTGTGTATGAAAAGAAAATTAGAAAAATAAAAATTAGGAAAGGGACAACCATGAAAAAACTTAATGAGCTCACATCTGGCTCTATTATAATGAAATCTGAATGATCTTTTATAATTTAACTGAAGGATTTTTCACTTAGACATAGGCCTTTTGGATACACTGATTATTTGCTTGATTAATTAAATTCCAAATGACAGCCAGCACACTAAGAGTTTGTTTCTGGTGCTATTATCAACTGCCTCACTTTCTCTAAAAGCTGCTGGATGAAAAGAATGTAAACAGCAGCAAAGACCTGCCAAAGCTTAGCTCAGCCTGAAAATGAGGAGACTCACATTTCATCCCCCAATGTTCTGTTGGCTTCCCAACAATGTGGAAAAACCCAACCAGCAAAATGTAATTCAAAAAAGTTTTCAAATGTTTTTAGTCCGCTGACTTATAACAAGCTGCAAATTCAGCACTTTTGACTGGAAATCCTCTTTACATGATCTCACCACAAACTTATGTCAGGAACTTTTTTGTGATATTACATGCCTCTCCCTGTTTGCCCTCAACAGGCTCCATCAAAGGTAAATACCATTTCTCTCCAAACTCACCACCACTGTGTGCAGTCATATGACTCAATAACTGTAAGCAAGGAGTGAACAAAGTTCCTGACCTAAACTTTTAATTCTGAGGCCGAATCGGGTCATTAAGTGCTCTTCACTAAATGCCATTTTAACAACTGGTAAAAGTTGTTGTCTCTCCATCTGTAATTATCAACCCACATTGCATGTTATGCAATTTGATTTTAGCTGACCATTAAGTTGCTTTCCTATGCAGCAAAAATGATCTCTGTATCAGCTCCCTTCTTGTCATGTTACTTGGGTCCACACCCCTGGCTCATATGTGATATAATCCTCCTTTCATTAGTTAACACAAATAATTAAAGATACACAATCACTGGAGCATTAACATCACAAAAGAAACATCTGAAAAAAAATAACTCACCAGTCTGTTGTTATCATAGACATTCTCTTTGGACAGCGAGTCAAAGTCTCTAGAAGAACAAACAAGAAAAATTAGTTAAAATCCAAAACAAGACAAAGCTGAGTATGAAGGAAGTCGGTGTACAGTTTAGCCTCCAACAACTGTCAACCATGGTATCCCCCTTTATATTAGGAATACATATAGAGGAACTGTAACTGTCCAGGCCATGCTGACACAGGACCGTCCTGTATTTAGCTCGCTGACCTAGTTCCACTTATGAACCATCAAAAAGCTATTATTGGCCTGAGAGCATAGAAGGCGGGAATGGTGTGTGGTAATTCTTCACAGGTACGACGCAGGTATGACAGTGTTCCCAAGCCACACATAAACGAATACTGCTGTGAAAAACTGACAGGACAAAAGGAAAGAAGTGGCTGCATCAAAGAGGAGTGATGGGCTGATAATTACAGAGCTCCGCTTTGAAATGCCTGGAGCGAGGAACCAAAGCCAGACCTCTCGCCAGTAAACATCCTGCAGTAAAACTGGAAAATGTCTAAGGTGTTCTGGGTTGAAAGTGTGGTTTTGTGCATAAGCACAAGTGTGTTGATACAACCGTGTAGTGGAAAAAAAAAACCACCATGACCTTGACAAAAGCTTGTAGAGACCATGTGGAACACTCAAGAAAGCAAAACCCTGTGAATGAGCTCCATGTTGGAACCACACAAAGTGACCTCTGTTCTCTCTAATCTGGTTCCCATGGTCACAAATACACTCAGCAGCAGCTGTAATGTCAAGATCATGTTATAACAAGTCCACAATGTCTGATCCAGCAACACAGCTAGGTGGAACTGCAGCTATTTAAAAAAAAAACATTGCCCAGACTCTTGAGTTGTATTTTTGACACTTACTGAACGTTCAGTGCCAGCAGACAGTGACATGAAGTCTGTAATCCAAACTGTGAACATAATCCAGTGCAACTCACTCTCACCCTTGGGGTTTATTTTGGGTAAGAGGACTGCTGAGGAATTCTGTGTTTGTGTTAATTACCCATATGATCAAAACCTGTGAACCAGTACATCCGCTTTATCTGGTTTAGTCTGACTGACTGAATATACAGAATCGGGATTTAATGAAATTGTAAAAACCTAATGAAGGTTATAAAAATGTCATAATCAGTATTTTTACCTGATGTGTAGGTGACACAATGAAAAACTAAGAAGCAAAACTATGTAGATGATTGTTTCATTGCTTCAGAAAGTTTGGACAGAGGCAGCACACATGAACACAATGTAATTTCAACGTGTATTTAACTGTATTGTTCCAGGATCTTTGGTTAACCTGGCCATGAGGAGGGATTTCTTGCACCTATATCTACTCCCTCTCCGGTGAATTGAGTGACAGTTTGTCTTGGCTGAAATTCAAATGAGGGTATTTGCTGTGCTAACGTCTTTTCTCTGCATTCGTGTGAAGTATTTGGATGAGAATACATTGGCTGCACAGTGCAGGGCCCTGCTACAATGGCCTGGCCCAACATTAGAGCTAAATCTAGTTTGACAGGCGGAGGTCTCAGCTGCAGATTAGCCTGACGGACTGTCTGTCTGGATCAGGGAGAGTTCTGTTGGGCCACTGCAACTTTACAGAGGAATGAACAAGGGAGCGTGCTGAGATACAAACTGTAAAGGTAGAGCACAAAGCTGGATAATTCAGATTTCCCCACTTTCTTTATTTCAGCTTTACTGCTGAACTGTATTTACAAATGTTTGCTTTGTTAATGACTTGTCCCTCAGTGACTGTTCCAGTGCATATAAATGGTCCAATATGCTAATAACTGTCTGGCCCACCTGAGAAGTTGGCAGCATTAGAGAGATATTTATTGTCTGAAATCATTCACGTCACATTTTTCCTTTGTGGCAAAGCAGGGACAGGGTGCGTTTACACAGTCATCCAACAACAACCAGAGTAGCTGAGTTGTTTTAAATGTAATCAAACCACTAATCCTGATGCTACAGCATCCACTACCCACTCATCCACACAGTCATGTTAAACTACACAAGTGCTTTTCCACAGAGATGCATATCCAATGTTAGTCATGTGAAGATCAGAGATCCTGTGTCAATTTACTGTTACACTAGAAAAAAAAAAGAAAACTGAAAAAAACATGTTGTTAGGGTTGGCCTTTTTCATACACAAAGACTCTCTTCTGTGGAAGATGAAAATATACAGAGACTGATCAACTCAATAAAGCGTAAGTCATCTTTTTGGTGTGACTTGCAAAAATGATGACCAAACTTGCTG
>JAQNCA010000024.1:20887631-20913665 GCA_029783725.1 Acanthurus tractus | reverse complement strand
TCAGGAAACAGTAACTGAGAAACTTTAAAAACTAATACCCACTCCTACTGATCAGGAGGGAAGTCAACAGGTTTGGATGGATGAACAAGGATGAACATCAGTTAAGGCATGAAAACAATCGCTAACAAATGACAGGAGGGAAGTGGAAGAACTCTATTACAAGTAATCCTACCTGTGAGTACCCAGTCTCTTTCAGGCTGGCTCTTGTCTCCATGGATACACATTGCTGGCCACCTAGACAACAAAACCATGATAAAGTGGCAGGATTAGACACTGAACAGCTTCCATCTGTCAAATCTTTGCATAATTTATCATTTCTCACCCGTCACGCCTCATCCTCCTGGTGAGATCATCACAGCGCTTCTTTGTCTCCACAAAGATGATGGTTTTGTTCTCTTTTTCAGCCATTATCTCCTCCATCAGCTGAAAAAGTCTGCGAACAGGAAGTGACACTCATTGTACATCAGCAGTACCGGGCTTAGTTTTAACTTTGTGAAAAGAGAATCTCTTGATTTGTTCAACTATTGTAGCAGTTAATGAAATGACCTAGGCGAAACGCCAGCGTAGTTAAGATATTTTCTCACAGGCTCTACTTACTTGTTGTCCTTCTCAGTCTCCATGCATACATCGACAATCTGCAGGATGTTGTGGTTAGCACTGAGCTCCAGAGCGCCAATATTAACCTGGATGTAGTCCCTCAGGAAATCCTCGGCAAGCTGCCGAACCTCCTTTGGCCAGGTTGCACTCCACATCAAAGTCTGTCTGTCAGGCTGAAAGAGAGACAAAGCAACTATTATAAATGAAAAACACTATTACTTTAAAGAGACAAGGGGAAAATTTAAAATCAGCAGCCATGATAACTGAGCTTTTTTTTCCTACCCTGATTTGTTCAACTATCTTGCGAATCTGAGGCTCAAAGCCCATGTCCAGCATGCGGTCAGCCTCATCCAGCACTAAGTAGGTGCAGCGCCGCAGGTTTGTTTTTCCAGACTCCAAGAAGTCAATGAGGCGACCAGGTGTGGCGATACAGATCTCAACCCCTGGAGCAAAACACAAGAAACAAACAAAATAACACATACACATTAACAGGAGCTGTCCCAGGACAATTCACTAATAGCTGTGTTCTGACTGTACTTGTGTCCATACAGCACTATTTTAAATTAACTATGTGACCAAGTGGCCACACCTCACAGAGAAATGCAGTGTGGGCTCAAATACATGGCAGCAGCAGCAGTGCAATTCACACATGCCAGCATCATGTGTACTTGTTTGCATATCAGCAAATTTACTCTGAAGCAGGTCTAACTTGTAACTGTGTAACTGGCTCCACAAAACCAAGAAATTAGCAACAACACTGCTGCTACAAACACCTGGTGTTGAGTAAAATTTTAAAATTCCACTAAGTTCCCACCTCAGAAGTAGAAACATTCCAAAAATACAGTTTTGTGAATTTTATTTCATTGTTTTGACATGAACTATTAACTATTATCACATCCATACCCACCCCTCTCGAGATCTCGAATCTGTGGTCCTTTGGGTGCTCCACCATAGACACAGGTGCTTTTGATACGGGAAGACCTGCCATACTCAAAAGCGACCTGTTGAACTTGTTGAGCTAGCTCTCTGGTCGGGGCAAGCACCAGACACTGAGACAGGAAGAAGAGGAACGAGGGAGGGATGGCAATGATTTAGATAAAATGCTCTCATCCAATATAATAACATAAATAGATAAGGAACTCACAATTGGACCATCTCCCCTCTCCAGATAAGGCTGGTGGTTGATGTGCACAATTGCAGGAAGAAGATACTGCAGGAGACAAGCAGCAAGACAACTTAATATTTAACCTACTATTGTTCCACAGCAGCCAATTACTTCATTCATCACATTATTGGACTCTATTAAATCATACAGACATAGTTCTTCTGTAGCTGTACTGCCTTCCTAGTAACACTCTTAGACTTTTGTTGTATTTCTTTTATGATTTATGTCTTTATCCTAATTCTAGGTTTTTCTGCCTGCGCTTTTCAAATGTGGTATGTAAATTGTGCTCTATAGAACTTTCCCATTAAATATTCAATGATCCAAAGATAATAACTTCTCATTATTATTATGCGGAATGATGTCAGCCTTACAGCCAGGGTCTTTCCAGAGCCAGTCTGGGCAATCCCCACCAAGTCTCTGCCGCTCAGGGCCACAGGGAAGCCCTGAGCTTGGATCGCTGTTGGCTCCTTGAAGTTCTGCTGCATCAGCACATCCATTACATACTCTGCCAAAAGAGGGAGGGAGACAATCATCCAGACAGTCTCAGGTTCTATCTTTCAGTCTTTCCATCAGGGTATGAACATATTTCAACACTGCAACTGGACATTTTTCACCCGTTGAATTGTTATGCTCAAATTTACCATGAAATAATGAAATGATATTTTGAAGTCCAGAGATGCTGAGGTGGATGAAATAATAATTTATCTGTGTGCTAATGTTTAGACTGGTTTTTGCAGACATTAGTTTGTGCAACGTATGGTTTACTAACGAGGAAATTCCGCCTGATGAAAAGCAGTGATCGCCTTTGAACATCCAGAGCCTCTCACGGTGATCTCCTTCTTTCTGCGAAACTCCTCCATATCATACTGGATGTCACAACATGAGAGAGAAAGGAAAGAAAACATACGTTTTTGGACACTTCTATCATGTCAGGGGTGAAATTGTTAATGTTTGTTTCTTTAATTATAAATATTGTCTGCAACTACACACTTGATAAGGACCACACTAATCGCTTCAAATACTAAGGACACTAACATTTATGTCTTCAAATCCAACACTTTGTCCTACTCCCAGAATTTTTTGACTCACTCACTTGTTGTGAGTCTGAAGCACAACAAGAACAATAAAGCCTTACCTGACTCATGTGTTGCACCTCGGGGTGTTCATTGTAGAAGTTCTTCTCAAATTTTGGCAGCTCATCCAGGTTCCACCTCTTCTTGCGGAGACGCTCACCCGGATTCCCAAACTTCATCGGTGGGGGTCCACCGCGACCACTCATGGCCCCAAACCGTGGCCTGAGAGATTGAGGTCAAGAGATGAAGAGCCATGGGAAAATCAGCAAGGCAGGCTGTAGTGGTAATGTTGTACTGACATTTTTCCTTTGTCATGTCAATATTCACAGTCTCCGTTTTGACACTGCAGGTTCTACCTTTCGAAAAGAGGTCATGTGAGGATTCTGATTTCTTTTTGTCTTTTAGGTTCATATGGAGCCAATATTTGTGGTTCAATCAATTGCTGAATTATCCTCAGCCAAGTCCGAGGAGGTTAAGTCAACAAGGGGGCCCATGATTACCAAGCTCCACCTGTCTGCAGATGAGGGTTATGCATAATTTAAATAGCCTAAATGTTCTTTATATATTTTCAATCTAACTTCCTGTTCCTACGCTCTTAATCTCAAAGTGAAATTAATGAAGTTAGGTGCTGTACATCTCGCCTGGACCGACTCTTTTCCATTTGGACTGTTAAATATCCAGTTTGATTGCAAATATGCAGTCAGGTAAAATATATATATATATATATATATATATATATATATATATATATACCCTCGCTTGGTGTAAAGATTTTTTGTTTACTGTCTCCTGCTTTTGTAGTATAAACAAGCTTTGGTGACCACTTGAGCTCATTATTAGCGCCACCATCGGAACATCATTTAGTACTTTTAAATGAAGTATTTTTTGTCCTCTGAAGTGTTTGTGCTCCGGTCTACACACTTTGGCTGTAACATGACCTCTACCCTCGAGCCACCGTATGCTGAGTTAACGGCTGATGACACATTCGTATGAATGCTCTGTGATCTGTAACTCAGTGCGATGTTTACTGTGTAAATAATGACAAACAGAAGAGAGAAAATGAGGATATCTGCTGTTCGTGTTCGTGTTATCGGTCCACAGATAAGAGAACACTGTAGTCTAAAAGCAGCCATGACTTTGGGTCGAATTAACTGTGATGTCTACAAATTATCCAATACTAATGCTGTGGTAAATAAAGTGGGTGATGTGTCCGTAAATGAACTTAACCTACCTGTCTCGTCCACGGTCCCTGTCTCTGTCTCCATAGGAGGAACCCCCTCTCATTTTAGCGAAGAACTACTGTCCACTCACTCTGCAATGTTTGAAACGTCTTGTTTAAGGCCTGGCACCAGTTTGTTTACGTAGTAAACTACTATAGTAGGTAAGTGCAAAATAATGCACTAACTTGCAAAGTTCTACGTATTTTAAACGATAGTTACGCCTGAAAAAATATACTGATAAACAATTATTGTGTGCGTCACGTATCTAAACGGCCGCGTCGCACCGCCCTGCCTTCCATCAACGACGTAACTTTTACTTGCAGTTCTACGTAGCTGCGTTTGGATTGAACGGATACTACGTACAAATATTTGCTAAGTAATAATAGTGAATTTGGCTCGGTGTATACATTCGTGCTTTTTAACAGTTGGTGGCGATGTGTCAAACACACAGCTTTTCTTTGTTTCTTTGAACAGTAGAAGAAGAAAGCCTTCTAGGAAGTTCAAACCGATTGCTAGGGTTTGCGGCTTGTCAGTTACCACGATATGTGTATATTAAGATAATAACAGTATTAAGTTACTGACCTTTTTGTTAGTATGATAACCAAACGTTTTTCAACTGGACCTTCCTAAAGAAATGCCTTTGTTTATTGAAAATAGAGGACTTGAGCGCATAAATACGACAGCGGAGCTGTTCGACAAATGTCCACATTTAAAGGTTTGTTTCTGGAAAATGTGGCTAAATTTAGCTTACTGCGCTAGCTGCTAACACCATTTAGTTTCTTATTGTAATCACGGTTTGACCGACTGGCAGTTCATTTTAAGCAAACCAATCGTAAACGATACAACAAGCTGACTTATATATATTTTTTTAAGGAAACTAGGCGTTGACCGCAATTACCGTTAATCGCAATTAATTGTTTTAAAATTGTAAAATAAGTGAATGTGCCCAAAAATAACTTTTAAATAAGTGAGGAATTGTAAGATAGCTCCCAAGATTATCACATATTTGACGATTTGATGGTTCATGCCCGGGTTTTTTGCAAAATTATTATAACATATAAGGGAGGTGTATACTCCTGTTGATTCCATAACGTCACAATAAGATGTACAGTGCATCTTTTCATTCAGTAGTTGAAAGATATTGGTTAAGTCATCCTCTACATCCTTATGATAACTATGAAACTAATTCGTGCAATCCAACAGGAAGACGAATGAGAACTTAGATGAAAGTTTACAGTCTGTATTGATAACTTTATACAAACTCCAGTGAATATCAAAGCCTGACAGTGTTTTGGGTTGAATTTTAATCCATAAATTCTGCCCTGGTCAACCATCTTTAAATTATAGATCTTTGCCCTTTTATCACAGGAAAATGGGAGAGCATTTCGCTCCAAGCCACTTGTTGATGTTGACCCAAAGTGCCTCTTGTATGTCCAACAAAGAGAATTTGCTGCAACGACACCAGCAGACAGTGAGTAACACCCAATTATTGATTATCTAAATGTAAACGATTTTCTTTTCTTAGCTCCGTACTTTTCTTTTTTTGTTCACAGAGCTATTTCTTGACAAGACAATATGAATCCTGCAATAACAACATTTGATCTAACACGTGTTTTCTTGTTTTCCCTATTACAGAAAATGTATCAGTAATTGGATCTGATGATGCCACTACTTGCCATTTGGTTGTGCTGCGACACACTGGTAACATTCCTTTCATTAGATGAATGCTGTTTTCCTTCCTCTACTTTTGTATATAGTCAGGAATAATATTTTAATGTTTGCAATGGCTTAATTTTATTAGGAAGTGGAGCTGTTTGCCTTGCTCACTGTGATGGTTCCAACACCTGGTCTGAAGTGCCGCTCTTTGTAAAAGCTGTCATGTCATTGAGTAATGTCAGCAAGGAGGGCAGGTATGAAACACATCAACTACATGCATAATGAAAGTCGCACATATTCAAATGTTCTTCACTTCTTCTCTTTGTTTTTATTAATACAGACTTGAGCTCCATCTTATCGGGGGATTTAACGATGAGTCAAAAACATCCCATAGACTCAGCCTTAACATATTGGGTATGGTCTTTCAATTCAACTTATTTCTCATTGCAATATTATGCTGGCAGTTGTTGAGCCTTTTTACACATTTTTTTTTACTTTACAGCTGCGTTCCAGAAACAACAGGAGGAGATTCATCTGAAAACATGTTGCATTACTGGTAATTTTAATAACAGTTTTAACTAGTTTACCATCATTTAGAAATATTGCCAGCCTCACCTTTGTCAAATTAATTCTCCTGTCCTCTGTGTTTTTGTAGAAATGAATGACACTGTTGTTGATGGAAATCATAGACCCGTAGTGTATGGAGTGGGTAAGTAATGAACATATTACAGTGTGAGAGGAAGACTGTGATTATGGCATGTGACATGTAATATATTGTCCCCTGCTTGGTTTCTGTGCAGGTGTCAATGTTAAAACAGGGGATGTATTCCCATCATCATTTCCTCATAAAGGACCTGCAGAGGAGCTGCGATCTGCAAGGACCTTCACTGGGGGACAGGTACTATAAGATATAAAATGTATGAACTCATGCAAAATTAATCACTCTCAATTCCTGTACACCTTTGTATTTAGCTGCAGGGACCCAGCACTTTGCTAGAATTCTCTTATATTTTTTTCCTTTATTGCTGTGCATGGGGTATCAACCTTTAGGCAATAGCGTTGAGTCAATAACAGCAGCCACTAGATAACATCACTATCACATTACTCTGTTATGAGATGCAGGTCTGTGTGTCTGTTTGACCAGTGGTACACGCACAGTAGAGGGGAAGAAACCATCACAACACATTTCTGCAGAGTTATGCAGAGGTGTGGGCATGTTAATTTGTGCTTTAAAATGTAAACACTGAGAAGCAAACACAAAGAAGTTTTAATTCTCTAAAGTGTTTCATATTATGTAATGCCATTCTCTTTCCTAATTAACTTTCTTGTCCCTGCTCAATACTGTTCATTCAAGCTATTTTAACAGTGAGATTGCACAATGTGTCCACAACGCAGTCTTTACACTTTTTTCTTTTTTCTTTTTTTACACTAAACTAAACAATGTCGGCAGAATGCCACCCCAGTGTGTGATTTCAGTGTGTGCTGGAGCGTAAAGAGTCATGAAGGGCATGACATGTAACACAAAGAAGCTTCAGCAGTTCAGCTGGGGAGATGGGGGCCCAGTCTGAATGTTGTTTTTGAAACCAGTAATGTTCAGTTCCCGCAGAGAATTTATTTAGGTATTTTTGTGGCATTATTAGCATAAAAAAGGCTACTGACACACCCTTTTTCTAAAAAATAATAGCAGTAATTGTTTAATCTAGTAAAAATACATAAAAAAAAACATAACAGAAACTCAGTATAAAGATTATTGATAAAAATAATGTTTTGGATTTTTTTTGTCTTGCAGATGGCTGACATATATGACTCAAGTCGAGGACTGGTTAAAATTGGCCCTTGTCAGTGGTCTCCTAACCTTGATATTGCCTTTTGGTTGTCACAAAACGATAACACAATTTTAAAGGTAAATAAATAAAAAAAGTTATTTGCAGTCTTATGAAGGTCTTATAAAAGTTATTTATCAAACAGCAGTCCAGAAGGGGGCATAATACAAACTTTGACTCCTGCATTTCTTTCTCATGCCTAGTACCTGTCCACCTCTCCGATGGCTGAGCCACCACACTTTGTCCAGCACATGAAGTCCACCATCAGGTTCCTTCTAGACCACCCCAACTCTGATAGCCTGTTCCCAGGGGGTCAGCCACAGCTCTACCACAGGACTGAAAAGGGCGAGTGGGAGAGGGCTGTCTAGTCTTAGAGTTCTTCTCTTGTCTCTTTCTCAACCGTTTTTGCCTCTCAGCTCAGTGGATACACTGTGACCTATCCGACCCACTATCTGTTTTGAGTTCATTGTGTCTTAACATAAAGGTCACCCCTCGACTGGACCAGTAAAATGTTGAATGATTTTCCTGACTCAACTGGCTGGGCCAGTAGAGAGAGAGAAGAGTACAAGTGAATTCAATTCATGCCTGTAACCATGAATTGTTCCACTCAAGTGTGTGCATTGCACCACCTGCTGTGTTGCTATTAGTCAAAGTTAATGTGCAACTATGCTTAACTGTTTTGATTTTTCAAAGAAAAAATTAACATCGCTGTCTTATGTCCAGTTAAAAAAAAAACAACTTTCTCTTGTTTTATGTTTTCATAGTGCAAAATCTACAAAAAAAATCCTGTTCATTTAATACCATAGTTTTTTAGAAGTAGAACCACCAATCTGATAGAAATCAAACTGTTTTGAATTGCCTTCATATTTTTTTGATTTGATATTTCAGTCAGTCAGTCAGTCAGTCAGTCAATGTTATCACTTACTGTGTCTTCAGGAAAGACATTGCCTAATCAAAGCAATTTTGAAAAGAATAGATTTTTGGGTGTTGTGAATTCAATCTTAAAACTGAGGTATGCTTTAGAAATATATGCACAGTAAGTAGTTAATGGGCTAATACATATAAAACCAAGTGTACGGTCCTTAAATGTAGACTCAGAACTTTTGTCAAGGAATAGGTGGGGACTGTGCTGCGACAACATTGAAAATATATTTATTTTGGCACTTTGTTTAAAATAGTAAAGAGAATACTCAAAGCTAAACTCTACGATGTTCATGAGTTAAGCAAACCCTATTTTTCTCTACCAATGCACCTTCCTGATGAGAGTGGAGTATTTTTCATTATATACTATACATACTGCTGTATACTTGGCTATGAATGTGTCTGTTTTAGGAAACTGCATGTGTAAATGTGTATAGTTATCTTCCAAAAAAGATTAAATTGATTTTTGTCAAATGCAACCAAGTATGATTGTGCTAGTTTTGTCTTTTTTTGTCCAAAGTTTTAAAAACTTTTCATCAGTTGTGTTATTGAAAAGATTGCAAGGTGCTTAAAACATTCAGTGCAATTTGTTACTGCAACATACTGTGCTGGTACTAAATAAATGTAAATGATCAAATGCCTGTGTCTACATTGAGTGTTCAGAGTAAATTAAATGAAAGTATTATTATTTACTTATTAACTTATTTTCAGTTTGTTCATTTTTTAGCTCAGCGCTTCAATAGAAGAAAGGACCATTTGACAAATACCTTCTTAAATTCTATTTGGTAACATTATCATTAACAGGTAGGCTATCACTATATGTCATTACTAGCCAATGTATGGGTCAAGCTGAGGCGATATCAGCATCTTATAGCATGTTATAGAAGTGAGGATCAAGAAGTGCCAAAGATAATCTATGCCTGAAGTAATTTAAAAATTTCCTTAATGTCTCCATTAGTGAACCACTGCCAAATTTATTCTTAACTGTAATATGTGATAATTAAAACATTTCTTGCTCACGTCTTTCAAAATGGATTTGCATCTTTAAAAAAAGATATCATTATCTTATCATCAAATACCCAGTGTTGACCTCAAAAAGTCCTAAGTTGCCTATTTTCCACATATATTAGTGAGGAAACCCTCAGTTCTCTTTGATAATATTTTCACAGCAAAAGTAATGAAACACTGTTTTGACGGTAGCCAGCTGGTATGTTGTTGAAATGGGTTTTCAAGGAAAGTATTCAGAAATTCGCTCCGCCTTCATTTGTGTGGCCTACTGTCGCTTTTACGCAAAAAAGGGGCGTATTTTACGTAAAATACCGGCTCGAGGGTGACTGACTGGTAGTCACTTGCCGGGGGTCGGACGGTGTGCGACAAGGAAGTGTCCTATCAGAGATTAATGCTTTGTCGGTCTATGACGGTCATTATATTATAAGCATATTAGCATTTTATTGCTGACAAGTCCTCTGAGCGCTTTTAATCGAAAAAAATAGACGAAAATGTAAATGTGGATTTCCAGACGACGCCTCATTCAGCTAGCTAACTGTCACATTTAGTAGAAGTGTTAGATTCGCTAACTCAGTAGGCCACAGTATCACCCCCCATTGGTGACAGTAAGTGTGTATAATGCGAAAGGCATTTTTGAGACATGTCCGTCGGTTTCCGTGGGTCACCAACGTCACCCTGTACGGCTCCCTGTTCGCCGGAGGAGACTTCGTCCACCAGTGGTTTTCGCGGAAGGAGAAAATGGACTGGACACACACGCGCAACGTCGCCGTCGTCGCATTCAGTTTCCATGGTAACTTCAATTTCTTCTGGATGCGGTTCCTGGAACGGAGGTTTCCCGGTAATTCTATCGGGATGGTGATGAGGAAGCTGCTACTGGATCAGACTACAGCAGCGCCGCTGGCTACCAGTGTCTTCTACACAGGTCCGTGGTGGGTGGTAGGGCAAAAGGGCCAACGCACCACAGCTCCCCGGGGCACACAGCCGGGCAGTTAATGGTTAACTTCAAGACGGATCATATGTCTGTCAATTTGTAACGTGATCGAAGTCTATTGTAAGCTCTCCTGGTACGGAGTGGAGATCAGCAATTCAGTGTCCCTGTGAAGCAAACCTTGACTAGCAGAGGTCACGTGAAAGACATCAATGAGCGCAGATTATACACTTCAAGATCCATACTTCGTACGTAAACGAGGAGACAGTAGAGTGGAGACTTGGAGGGTATGGGCGTTTATATTAGACCAAACATCACATTATCCTTATCATCAGCGGCTTAAACCTGAAGATTGATTAGTCAACATGGAGCACATTTATGCAAACAACTTGCAGCACTGTTTAATGACCCCTCTAACATTATTACACATTTTTTTATTACACAAAAAGTAGGTAGTACTGTTAATAGATTTAATGATTTAATCATTAAAAAGGGCAAATTGATTATAAATCCGATACCAAATAGCAAAGAGGAAAATGTAAACACTAAATCTCATTGAAATAGTCAATCACTTAATCCCCCAGCCCTAATGCCTAAAAACAATGTGCATGCTGTCATTGTATTAGTTATATAATAAAAGAGACCGTGCAATATTTGCACCATTGTGTGAATATGTGTACTGTATCTCCCACATCTATAAGATACATTCAAACAGAGTTTATGGTTTCTTAAAAGTGTAATTTAACTGTCTATATATCTGTCAAATTATTTTCCAACTGACAGACTCAGGAATGTCTTGTTTGTTAACTAGGCGTTAGCTTCTTGGAGGGGAAGGAGGACATCATGGAAGACTGGAGGGAGAAATTCTTGAATACTTACAAGGTGAGTAGGAGCAGAGACAGCCTGTCAGCATGTCTCTTCAGTGCAGGGCACTGAAATAAGGTGTCAGCTGTGATTCGTTGTGACAGTTAACCTACGGCAAAGTCAAAACTAACAACTTTGGATGGTGGTTTAGAGGAAATGTCCCTAAACTGGCAGTGGATAAAAAATCTAAATTTTTCTTCAGTACTTCCTCTTTCAGTTTGTGTAGTCTTTTATCTTTATCTTTACTGTTCTCTGTGACGGTGGCATTTTAAAATTGACTGAAGTGTCTGGCGCAGCCAGGTGGTCGAAATTGCAGATGTTTTTTATGAGGATTTTTGGAAGACTGAATAGGTTCATTAAATTATATATTATGTATATTTTTCTATGTATTGGTATATATATATCATTAAAAGTAAGCCAGTTTATAACTATATAATATAGTTATTAATTATCTTTTTAATGGAACTAACTTATTACCTTTTTTCATTGCAGTTAACCATATTAAGCAGCACTGAATTGATGTTGCTTGTGGTCTGTTTGCTAGTATGCTAAAATTCCTTTTTGGTTTCCAAAGAAAACATTTCCAATTAAAATAATATTACATTTTTTTGCCTATTCAAAAGACATCAATTTTCTTAACAAATTTGCACTTTAAAAAACAGAATGACAAATATTATCATTGAAGGATACCAGAATCAACTTCTTATGGGGTCAACAGAGCCATGTCAGAAAGGTCACACGCCGTTACCTACTAGTGACACATCTGACTGACTTACTATAAAATGTGTAGTTTATACAACCATAGGCTACACTAAAAGAAACATGAAGGACAAGCATAATCCTCATTTGATCTTGATTATATGATTTAAAATTTGTGTGCTTAACAGAGGTTTACCCTGCATGTATACTCATTGTTCTGTGTGTGTGGACATTCAATATATCATGTGGCATTTTGTTTTTGGGGAGCTTCAATGATTACTCTACTGACAGAGTTTTCAAAATTTGACGTCTGCTAAGTCACAATCCTTTAAGTCACAAAATTTGTTGGATAAAGGTTATTTTTTTGACCACATAGATTATAGTTGTGACAGAAGGGATTTTGCCCTGAACATTATGTTAGAATGCAAATGATCTGTGTGTTTCCTGTCTCCTTTTTCAGACAGGGCTGATGTTCTGGCCATTTATGCAGGTAAATACAGTTTCTCCATGCATAGATGTTAATTCTCAAGCTTTTAGGTCAATATATAGCATAGAAAACTTTAAGCACAAAGGTCCACTTACTTATAATGCTGGGTTTTCAGTTGCCTGTAACTGCTCTCCCTTACATAAAAAGAACCTTTGACCCCTGAATATTATAACTATTCCAAATATCATAGTCACACGGCATAATTACAATTATATAATTATATATAAATATATGTTCTCTGTATGACATTTCGCAGCTATACTTGCAAGAATAACTTCAGTTTTAGAGACAACCTCTCACAATAAATCTAACTTTTTTTTTGATGATTAAAAACACAAAAGATAAATAAAGACACCTTGATGTTTATCTGTCTCCCTCAGTTTCTGAACTTTGCCTTGGTGCCCCTGTATGTGCGGACCACCTTTACTGGCTGCTGTGCCTTTGTCTGGGCCACCTTCCTTTGCTTCTCACGTCAGACTGGCGATGGCACGGCTGGTGCTGCTCTGGCATGGATGTTCCCTCCTAAAGACAAAGAAGCAGAATCCACAGAGGAGAAAGCAGACTCTAAGGAGAAGACAAACAATCCTAAAGAGGCAACAGTAGGATCGAAACCTGTTTAGAAATGAAATGTGTAGAAGTAGTAGTTGTAATGAAGGGTGACAAAATGTAACCGAAAAAGCCGACACGAGAGAGCTGGTTCAGTGGATAGCAGTGGCTGTCTTACTGCTGGGGTTTGAGTTCAGAGTCTCTGGGTTAGGCTGAAAATCTTCAGGTGCTTCAGGAAACAGCGTCCGGCATATAGAATGTATGCAGTATACAGCACATCATCTCTGTGAGAAAATGTCATTCAGTCCTAGTTTTCCATCCCTCGGTGGACTATCACCATGCTGTATTATTTTTAAATATTTTTTATTTTTTAACAAGGACCACCGTAATGATATTGGGATGATTAATGAGGACTTCCATATCTGTAACAGGAGCTGTAATGATGGGAAATTTTAAGGTTGATGTTCCACAGTTCTCTGCTTTATATCTAAATTAATAACTGGAATGAGAGTGGGAAAAAATATTTCCACAGTGTGGAGTGGCAGCTAGCACACTGACTTAGGCTTTAACTTCATCACACTGGTCAGATTTTTAAACCTGTGAACAATGGTCTGACTCCTCAAATGCAAATTGTTATCTGCTACAACAATAGAGTACCTGATCCCTAGTGACTGTTTTTGTTCCAGTTTGCAGTCTGGAGCGAGAGGTGCTAAATACAGATACACAAAGATACCAATAGTCAGTTAAATTCTTAAATATATCTGTTTGTTACTAATATATAGGTACATACGTTTTTCCTGAGCTGAGCAATCCCCCAAAAAAACACCCTAAAACCTGAAAATGCATTTCTGAGATCCATTAGTAATAACCAGTGTTCCTTTGTGACTGTACTGTATTGTAATGAGATACTTTTGAAGGATACTTTAAGTTTGTCTAATGGTGAATGTTGACCCAAACATTCATTAACTTGAATGTTGAAACTGCTGCATGTTGCCAAACTTTATGTTAATGTAATGCCAGGGAGTGCCCTTTAGTCTCTCTTTGCTCCATTTCATAATTTTCCATTTCAGTTGGCTATTCTACCAATTTAAAAAAATATACTTTAAATAAAGATCAGCTTAGTACAAGGGCAGTAATTCCTTTGAACAAGATTTCAAAAGGTTTTAGGAAAACTTTTGTTCTCTATCTGAGGCAGATAATTATCCTAAAAAGCTTTTTATGAAATTCGCTGAAATTCGTGAAATTTCGCGCTGAAATTCCTGGTGTTTCAGAGAGACGTGTCAACTTTTGTTTTCCTACTTTGGTTGAGGCTAAAATTTAGTGTGCGGTTATTTATCTCAAAATAGCTTTAGTTAGAGACCCTGTGTGATTTTATTACTTTATGTGTCACATAACTAATTTAATACTGTGAATATAATAATATAATATTAATAGTAATAATATTACAGAGTTTAAGTTGAGGTACAGAAAAATAATATAAATACTAAAAGCTGATCCCCTTTGTTTGACATGAAATTGAATCCTAAAGTATAATGACTTAATATTAGTGTTGCATTGAAATGTTTGTTGCTATATTATTTATACAATAATATGTTTCACAAGTACTGACAACTGAAATGAATTTTCACTTTGTTCATATCAGAAATAGAACACTAGGTGTGATTGTTTAGTCACTCAAAGGTTTGTTTGCTAATTTATCACTGATACTTTTTTAAAAAAAAGAGTATTTCAATGGTTTTGATATCCTCATTGATCAGTGCTGTTGACTTTGAAGTATTTTAACTGATTCGGTCAAATTTTGCACTTTTGTTGCACTAATTGTGGTTGAAATAAATAATATTTATTGTTGAATAAAATCAAAATATCCCACTGATTCTTTATGATTTTTACTGAGCATACAGCTGTAGCAACACAGAAGAGATCATGAATTACTGTAATTGGGTTACACACTAAATCCCACAATTGTGTATTGTACAACTAGTTTGCAGATCTCCAACACTCACAGTTGTCCTGAAATATCACATGCATCTCAGATATTCTGCAATAAAAGCTGCATCCTGTGTGTTTTGGTGTTTGTTCGGACAAATATTTCACTTCGCTGTGTTACTCAGCGGTTAGATTCAACTGAAGCTCTGTCTCCATCTCTTGTGGGAATATATTGAGCACAACATGTACTTTGAAAAGGGGCTGCAGGCTGCTGCATATTTTTTCCTGCAGCCTGTGTTTTCACTGTTTTTTTTCTCTTCCTGCTCATGACACTTCAAAAAATAGGCTCCTATTAATAACACTATCGCCAAAGTTGTGACAGACAACTCAGGAAGCTTTCATTATCTAAATTTGCTAATTAAACACCTATGTGGAAACACCTGACACTTAACCTTTGGCAGTTAGGTCTACCTGCCAAATAACAATCAGATGAGGCAAGATCCTTCAAAGGCTTTTACTCCCAACCACATTCCATGTTTTAATCAAAGACACATGGGGTATGTAAATAAATATTCAGTATATTACTATAAACAAAAAAACAAATTCTTGGACAGGCTGACAATCACAGCTCCGGTGCATCTGTGTGCCTTTTGTTTTATTTTTAACGTCATTTCGGTGCCAGTGGGTGTCTCCCAAGTCTTCCCATCCCTGCCCGCATTGCGCATGCTCCCTACATCCTCACCTCCATCCACACGTCGAGGGACTTGAAAGCTTGAATAAAGATGCTCAGCGTCTTGGGTCGCCGGAGCCTTGTCACCGGGTGAAACTGAGTTACCTGCAGGGACGCACACTGAATAACCGTGTAGATTTAGCTATAAGGACTCGTTGTATCCCTCTTTTTATTTTTTCCACCGACATGGAGCTGAAGAAATCTATTTCGGATACCGAGCGCGCGCTCAGGAGCTACGGCGCCGTGTCGGAAACGGCGTGGACAACGGACAAAGGTGAGATCGATGCAGCAAAATGTGATGATTGTTTCACGGCCTGGTGGTCAGAAATTAGCGCGTTGTGGTCCCAGTGTTTGCAGCATATGTTTCACTCAATGGGCAGTCAGCGTCGAAACGGTTAATAGGTGACTCACAAAGCTTTGCGACGTATCGATAGCGCTGCTTGGGTGCTGAAGGGCCTTTTAATTCCCCCGCATGCACACCGCGGGTATTGTGCGGTTTGTGAATGAATCTGGGTCATAAAATTGTAGCCTATCACAGATTGAAAGCAAGTCCAGGACGTTTGGAAACTTGTGATCATTTGATTCAGTCTGAGAAGATGCAGACACATGAAGCAAGAGCATGTGTCAATATTTTGCTCCTCTGTTCTGATCAATAGCTGCTCTGGATTTCCTATATACAGTGTTATTCATTGTAGTGGTGGAATGGTAAGCTTAAATGGTTTGAAGGGTTGTGTTGAAATTCTACAAAGTGAAAGTCGAATTTTTGTTTTTTTGGGATCACTGAAAATTCTATGAAATACCAGTCCTCTGCATAATAATAACAGTTTTTATTGAACGACACCACCACAGACTGCAGCTTCTGAAATGACTTGAGAGATGAGCACACACGTCAAGCACACTTTCAGCTAAAACTTAACTTCTTGGGCAATGAATTGTTTGCTATAAAGCACTGGAAGAGATCCTACTAAAACATACTTTTCACAGGATCCCAGAGGTCAGTGTTATTTCAAGCAGCTTTTCCAAACATAAACATAGCAGATCTACAGAAATATAAACATTTTGCATGTTGCTTGATGCATGAAAATATTAAAAAATGTGTCTCCTGTTAATTGACTTTGCAATTAAGTATAATCTTTTCAGTTTAAAACAAACTACAGCATCAAAAAACTCCATAAAGCCAAACAACAGTTTGTGCATAAATAAACATTATTCGCTACAGAGCCACTTTATTTTATGCCTCTCTTATGTTGTCCTTTTATCGAAATGCGAGCAATAAAGGGCGACGAATGACGCATGTGTTGACGGAAGCAACCAACTGATAACGTCCTTTAACTGTGTCCCAGTTGTTTTCACTGATGATAAGTCATCACAGGAGAGAAGGGTGTGAAGAAACTTCCAGATTAAGTCAGAGAAGAAGAAAAAAAGAGCAGTGGATATTTTTAGACACAGATCCAGCCAATGCTCTTTCTCTCTCTCTGTGTCTACCAAAAACATGCACACACACACACACACACACACACACACACACACACACACACACGCACACACATCCAGCCAGAAGACAAGACAAAGCCGAGCGAAATTTAAGAACACTAAGTTTATCTCCTCTTATATCCGAAAACAGAGACTTACATTCCCTGTGTTTACCTTGCACTCTCTTTTTTTGTGCTCACTGTCTGTTCTCTTGTTTGTTTGTTTTTTTGATGGGGGGGACGGGTGTGATCCAGAAGCAGCGGTGTGCATGTGTATACAGTGTGACTGCAGGATGTGTCAGGGGTGTCTGCATTGGCTGTCAGAAGCAGATGCTGACATTTCCCTGTCAGTGAGCTCTGCGCCACGCTGGATCTGGCCTCTCCAGGCTCTTTAATTCTCATTAAATAGCAATCACGAAGTATGCTGATGAGCCAGTTTGTTTTAATGAAACTGGGGTAATTCACGCTGATTAATTATGTGTGTGAGGAACTAGTTTACATTAGCAGGTGATGCAAAGAGCCGAGTTAACCTCACCTGTCTCTTGTGAGCAAGCTGCTTTTAATTAGAGAGTATCAACGCTCTTCAGTCCTCGCACTGTTTGTAATGCTGAGTAGGTGTGTGTGTATGTGTGTGCAGCTTGTTTAGATGAAAGGGAGCTGTGAAGACATTACTGAGCCAGTGTTTTCTGCCCGTCAGGACTTAATGCAGTTTAGTTCTATTGATGGTAAGCACATAGCTTTAAATGAGAGAGCAAATAGGAGATAAAGAACAAACTTAAATCAAACTTTGTCTCCTGCTATGTTTTGAATCTGCAGTTTTACCTCCATGCTCCAGCTCAGTGTTATAGAATTTGATTTTGGCGTCACCGTCATTTGTCAGCAGACACGTTGAACGATGATTCAGTATCATCGTGGCACAAACAAACCGGGGCCCTCCTGTGCAGACTTCTGTCTGCTGTGGTGAGTCAGCTCTGTCCTCAGCAGGCATCCATGAAAAGTAAGACAAACGCAGACTGCAGTTTATGTTGCTGCAGGAGGACGAAGAGCTGATCCTGTCCTCTATTATCACGGCACGCGCAGTGGATAAATGTTGTGCGTCACACTTGACAGCTCAGGACCAAGGATGCAAACAGTTATCCAGGGCTATCAGCTTGTGGGCTGGAGAACTTGTTGCAGTGTAGTCATGTCTGGATGAATAGACATACTGATGGCTTCTTAATGTCCCTCTGGACAAGTGAGGGACCAGATGGACAGATAGATAGACTTTTAAATTGACAACCTATTTTTTAAGTCATTTTTAATGAAAAATATGCACAATATCTGGTTTTGGCCTCCCAAATAAAGACAAAGTGCAATAATAATAATAATAATAATAATAATAATAATAATAATAATAATAATAATAATATATCGTGCAAACCAAATGTCCTTATAGAGTGGTGAAGTTAGGTATCAGAGTCAACGGCATGTTCCTATGGACACCTAAACTCAATGTGATGCATATGCTGCCACTGTGAAATATTGATGTTCTGCATAAAGGTGGAAGATAACTTTTAATAACTCGGCCTTCAGAGATATCTAGGGAGGGAGTGGTGCTAAATCACGGTGCTACACAATGAGATGATTTTTTTTAGATGATTTACTCTCATTTTTTTTTACTTTTTAAAGGGGTAATGTAGTGATTTAGCATTATGTCTTCACAGGGAAAGTGTATAAGTTACAGCCCATAAAAAAATGAATCCTGCACTTCCCATTAAGCAACTCTCCTGGTAAAAGTTCACATCGGTCAAACTTCAAACCCTCAGTTTGAAACACAGATTTTTTTTGTTAAACTGTAAGTGCCCCTCAGTGATTTGCGGTGGAGGCAGGTGAGGATATTGGGAGAAAGACAACACAGCCAGCTTCTGCAGTTCCACACCTCAAATCAATGAAATATATTTGTATCATCTTAACAAGATCCATTCTGTTGTTTATATGCCATGAGAAGCTGTTGAAGCTGATAAATGTGAGTCTGTTGCATTTGCAGTGGTCAGTGCATTGATTGGTGCAATGTGTTTGGTCGGAGAGTTAAGTGTTTAGTGGCTGATATGGAGAATGTAAGGTCAGTGGTCCAGTTCAGGGAGGGATGAGTAAATCAGCAAAAAGCCACAGCTGTGCATTGACCTTTGTCAATATGAAGGTGTTTCTGCTCTTCGTCTTCAAAAATCTCAACAAGCCTCCACTTTTGTCAGGGATCTTAGAGTGCTAGTATCACATGCGTAAATCATGATCTTCACACACACTTTTGCAGCGATTGAGTCATTTATGCCTGTGGTGACTTTGAAATTAATCACCCCTCACAATAATCCTGCTTTCTCTCCAGATATCATGTTCTTGGATGACGTAAAGGGACACGTGACAGAGTGAAGAGTTAAGAAATATGTTAGCCTTGAAGAGTGTTCAAGGATAAAACTAAAAAGAAATTAGGAACTCTTGGATGCATTTGTCAGATAAAGTCAAAAGAAAAACAATTTTTGGTAACCATTTCAAATTGCATAGACTTGAACATGTAATTTGATCACGTGCAGTGAAATTTTTCTCCTTGCAAGTTACACTGTCAATTAAGCTTCAAACTCTAAAGCACAATCCAAGCTGAAGAGAAGAGCGGGACCAATCACATCTGACATTTGATGTTGGACGTTAGTTTCTCTTTCTCTTCTCACTCTCCTCTTTTTTTTACCTCCTAATCAATTTTTACCCCATTTCTCACCTCTGCCTCCCAGGTCACTCAGATGTGTCCATGGCAGAGAGCACCATGGCTCCAGAGGAGATCGAGGTGGAAATGGCTCGCATCCAGCGCCTGCGAGAGGTCCTGGTGCGTCGGGAGTCAGAGCTGCGCTTCATGTGAGTTGCTGAAATGTCTTTTTTTGTGTTGTGTTTCTGCTACAGACGCAAAGATTTAATCAGTACAGTTTCATAAAAAAAAAAATCTCCAAAGCTGTCCTTGGGTGGATAAAAAGACTTCCTGCGTTGCCATGACACACTGGACACTCATGACGCACTGCAAAGACACTCAAGTGTCGTGTCACTGTGATATAAGTCTGCTTTTCTAAGACTGACACTGGGGGAGGCAACCCATTTGTGCATCGATTATGTAGAGGGCCGGACATGTCAATAGCAGCTGAATGAGTCACCATGATGAACTCATTGGCACCTCATCATTAACTTCACGGAATATGGATGAGTGTTTGGAATGACTGACTGTATCTGTTACCTCTCTCTTAAAGAAACCCCTCTCTGTCTATAACAAGGCAGTGCTGTGTGCAGCGCGGCAACATGGATGTTGATAAACTGAGCAGACAAATACTGAGTTTAATGGTATGTTTTGTAAAGCAATAATCTGGCGTCTGTTAACTGCTCAGTACAGATGACACTTACTGGACTGTGACTAATGATCCTTTCCTCAGCACCACCCTTTTACAACAACATCTGACCCACAGTCTCTGCATGTATTTCCAATGTTCATTTATGCCTGCTGCTGTACATGTGGGTAACTAGGAATGAAATTCAACTTGACATCCTGTTATTATGCTTATAAACAGTTGGATTTAATAAACTAGGGAGCAGAATTTGCATCATATATTTTACACATAAAGAAACAAGATATTTTTAAACACTAATAGCAGCAAATTCTTTATTTTATGCAGTTGAAACCATGAAATGTTTGGCATTTGGCTTGAAAAATACCAACTTTTATGGATTGTAATTTACTTATTTTATGCTGATCAAAAACCTTAACTAATTGTTGCAGCACTAATACAGACTGACAGTACATGAAGGGTTAGATTACATATACATTTATTTTCTTTCTGGTACAATAGTTATGTGATTGATACAGGACGCTGCATGTTTTGTAACAGCTCTCTGCTCCCACCCCTGAACAGATGTTGTGTCATGGATGTGCTCGAAGCTACACAAGTTGCTTGCTGAGTATTGATATTATTCTGCATTAAAAGATCTGTTAGTTGCACACAGGTGTGTAGACACTGCTGAGAAGTAGTCATGTGCCGTTTTTAATAAATAAATGTATCAATTTGTGCATAAACTAGTGTGCCAGCATTTAAATCAGTACTAAACTGGTATCAGAGCAACTCTAACTGAATGTGTTAGAATATTAAAAACAAGTTGCAAATAAGCAGAACAACTTTTGCATCAATAAACGTCAATATAACATTTCAAAACACTCTTACTGCTACACAGTATCACACAAACTACACAGTAAAAACAACATTATTACAAAGTGTTGCACTTTGCCAACTCTGAATTAAAAGTGAAAATACAATTCACTATTTATTTTCCTGCGTTTAATCTCTATCACATTTTCTCTCCGTATTGAACTGAACATGTACTCTGTGGGTCATTGCACCCATAACATCTGCAGCGGGAGGGTTGGGGTGTCACATGAAGCTGATCTCACTGAGTTCACTTAGCTGATAATGTTCACACACCCACTTGAAAGGCTTCATTAGGCCGCCACGCTGCTTATTGCTTACGTCTCTGTTGTCAGGCTCAGTGGGACTCAAGGCAGCTCATAAACACACACCACAAACACACACACAGGCACACACAAACTAGCAGATGGAGCGTCAGAGTGCAGAAGCTGCTGGAGTGCACAGATTGTGTTGAAGAAAGTGAAAAATAATGCAGAATGAGGGAAAAAAAACATACAGGGGGAGAGAAAGGAGCTGAAGGGAGGGGTCAAGGGGGAAAAAAGAAAGAGGTGGGAGGTGTGAAACGGAGCAACAGACATAAATTCAGAGGGAGGAGGATGAGGAGGGGGAGGTGGAGGAGGCTATGGATGAGTCATCCGCCCGATCTATCACAGGGAGAAATAATTCTGTGGTGGCTGTCCGCAAAGAGGGGGGATCTAGGGAGGATGAGGGGAAAACTTCAAGGCCCAGAGGGCCCCAAGCAGCATGGGTTGATTTATGCTCCATGTTTTCCATCTGCGCACACACTCCTGATCAGTGTGTGATGAGTGACACACAGGGGCCCAAGGCTGTGATGTCTCAATGACAAGTATGAGAACGAAGTTTCCTCCACAGCACAGAGATAAGTGCTGAAATGATTTGTTGATTAATCAATTATTTAGTCGACAGAAAATGAATTCATGAAGTTGTTAATACTTCATGAGTAACTTGAGTGATTTATTAAGAAAAAATGCTAATGCATATTTCCTTTCAGGTGTGTGAATATGAGGCTTGATACTTCTCTTTGATTTATTTTACATGTAAATTTAATTTTTAGTTGAGAATTAAGCCAAATAATTCCTAGGTAGAGATCTGGGAGACTGTTAACCGGCATTAAATGGTTTGTTACATTCTGTGCTCGAGAATAAATGTATTAGATTAGATTATCAAAACTCTGCATTTCTTTTTCAGATGTCTCTCTCATGTTATTTCTAAACGTGTTGTTGTTTATCTTTGTTGCAAATGACTGTTTCTTCTGAATTCTGAAGGTGTTAAATATGCTTGATCATTACAAAGTTAACTTCAAATAATAACTGCAATCATCATCTTTTCCAAGAGACTCCAAAATAACCAAACTCTGTTGTGCACATGTTGTTTGATCACCATCACAACACACAAGGCCAGACTACAACCATAGAGTGATGGCTCATTTTATGGATGGTGCTTTATCCTCAAGGGTTCACTGCACAACTAGCTCTGCCTAACATCATTTCAAGTGGAAGTGGACACAGCTAATAGAATCTGTTGTTCTTTAATCTGATGGAAGCCAGTGATTTACTGTTTTCCTTCTAATTTGTTTTCCAGGATGGATGACATTCAGCTCTGCAAAGACATCATGAGTTTAAAGCAAGAGCTGAGACAGATTGTCGCTGTACCAGGTACAGTTCAATCACACATATACAAGCATACACACACACACACACACACACCCACACACACTCCTGTAAACATCCAGAAGATCAGCTGTAGGCGTATCAGGAAATAAACACTCCAGAATTGAGCCTCTGCGTGCAAAACTGTCCACACTCCCTGTTCGGACTCTCTTCTTCTCTTTGCAGCTCACCAGAGTATCAGAACCTCAGGAGGTGTCATGGTGATTTATAGGAAGTGTCTTTACTGTAAACTACGCAGGATTGATCGAGAGTCTCTGGGATGTGAAGTTATGAGGGAGAGATAATCATACACACACAAACACACATGCATCATCACTGTGAAGGCAATGAGAGGAAGCTTTCTGGGAAAGATGTTCAAAAAAAAGAGTGACCGTATACACTTGGTTTTTGATGTTTGGATGCTTTTGTAGTGTGTTTGTGGTGCAGAAATGTAGCAAAATGCAAACTGAATGACACACATCAACACATACATGAAGCACTGCGTGCAGAGTAGCTGGTAACAGTGCTCAGTTAGTATCTACATCATGTGGAAGTGTGTGTGTGTGTGTGTGTGTGTGTGTGTGTGAGCAGGAGGGACTGGTGTCGTGTTCAAGGACAAACATAGCAACAGGAAACATGGATGTTCATCAGCTGTTCTGGTGAATTAAATGTCTGGGCAACCCTGTAGTGTGCATGCAGAGTGAGGGGATTAAATGCTACCGTTGTGAAGCTTGTGTTTGAACGGACGTGGCTGCTGAAGGCATTGATTTTTATGCCTGAGGTCATTTCTGATATCTTCATTTGTGGCGCAGATATGATTAAGGGTTTTTTTTAAGGAAAGGCAAGGTTATTTATACAGCAACATTTGAACATAAGGGAATGCAAAGAGCTTTACAGGGATGTGGAAATATATTACAATGAGAAATGTAGAAACATCAAAATTACATTTAAAAGACAAATATATGAAAAATAAATTGTTACAGATCTAAAGTTGTAAAATGCTATAAATAGTTAAGACTCAAAATGCTGCAGATGTTGTGTGTCAAACTTATTCGCATCAAGTGCTGAGGAGATTTTAGAAATACTGAGGTCATGACTCCCCATGACAACCCCTTAACCCCTGCTACCCCAGACTAAAAAAAAAAAAAAAGGCTGACAAGGCAATCCAGCTTAAAGCAATTACAGGATGATGTCAAATGTCACAATGCAGAACTGTAGAATAAGAAGGAAAAAGTCTCAGTTATATCAGTTACTATTAAAGGTTCTCCGTGGATCTGTTGCTGTGTTTAGGGCAATTTTTTCCTGTTTGGTTTGCCATGAATGTGCATAAACACAATGCAGCTAACAGTCCAGTGATTTCATGCTTTTTCTGTAATTTACTGCAATGCTATAATTAATGAAGGCAGGGAAATGCTGTCAAAACTCCTCTTAGAGCTTTAGTTTTGTTTTCATGGAAACTCTACATGATCTCTTCACTGTAAGTTTGCTAAAATTAAAGTTGCTAGCATAAGCCACCATAAACTGACTACCCAACCGAGTACAACTGTAATTAAGATAAAAAACTTGTGAAGGTGTTCAATTAAGTAAGGAAGCATTTTACCAATAAATTTCACTTTTAGCATGTAATAGGAAGAATGTTTAATTTACTTCTATTAAAATGTAATTAATCTAATCTAATTAAAGGTCCAATTACATGCCTGTTTTGGAGCTTTGAAGAAGGGTGCACATCCTCATCATTAGACAAAAAAAGAGACAAAAGGAAGGAAAAAGTCTTTTAAATTTTTATTATTGGAACTTTTTTAAGCATCTAAATGCTAAGAGCAACATTCTGGTGGAGAAATAAAAAATACTTCATTTATGTACCGTACTTTTGTTGTTCAACAAGTAGTCAAATAGAGATAAACCAAGATGAAATTGCTCATCTGTGACTGTGACTCAGTCCTGTACACTCTGAAACAAAAACTGCCCCTTGTTGACATTCCCATGAGCCACTGGGGACCTCATATGTACCGTTGTTTGGGTTCCTGGCAGCCCCAAACAATGTGAGAAACAGACCCTGCTGCCTCTGCTGCTCCTCTGACACTGGGACTGAAGGACTGTGGGCATTGGGCAGACAGGGCTGACTTCAGGACACACATGCACACACACACACACATTCAATGTGTTGCATTGCTAGCTTTGTATCCAGATGAGAGAAAGAGCAGATGTTTACAGTCATTTTTTAAAACCCCCTTCCCCACCAAGCCTGTTTGTGTGTGTTTGGTCTGTTTGCCCATGTCTCTCTCTGTGTGTTGGAGTGTGAAGGTTAGAAATGTGAGTCAAAGCAAAGAGGACGTTGCATTCATGGGTCTCTGTGAATACAAATTCATTTGAAACAACGAAAAAAACAGAGCTCTCTACCACTTGCATAATGAAGTCATGCGCCTTTTTTACTCTGAATTATGCATGAGGGGGATTTAAGGGTCTGTTTGTGATGTGACTCAGTGATTAAGAACCAGCTGACTTTGCTGTAAGGTCAGTCAGTAGGATCTCTCACAAATAACTTAAGGAATGGAGACTGTATTTATATTTAATGTGAGGAGGTTACATGTAAAATACTAATGCAGGCTGTCGGTCTTTCATCTTACTTCTTCCTTTTTTTCTCCAGAGAAAGAAAAAACCAAGAAACACAAGCAGCGGGAAGAGGAGCTGATCCTGAAGATCCATAAGCTGGTACAGAAGAGGGATTTCCTGGTTGACGATGCCGAGGTGGAGAGATTAAGGTAGAGCGCTCCCACATTTGAGGTGCAGTTAATATCCGGGTGGATGCGAGCAGAAGCTGTTCACTCAGCGTTCACAGTGCTGGGTCCAACTGTTCATTTCTTCATTTGATTGACAGGATGGTTGAGAAACAGAGGGAAGGAGACTTAATAAATGTGTGGAACTATTGAGGCGTGACAGCAGGGGAACCTGCTGTGTGCCTGTGTGTGTGTTTGTGTGTGTGTGTGTGTGTGTGTGTGTGTGTGTGTGTGTGTGTGTGTGTGTGTGTGTGTGTGTGT
>JAQNCA010000024.1:20845368-20858981 GCA_029783725.1 Acanthurus tractus | reverse complement strand
TCAAGGATGAAGCCAGAGGTATTCTAACCAAAACTCTCTTACTAACTTCTCAAATTCAAAAGAGCTGCTGATTTCTCATTAGTTTTGAGAAAGCGAGAGGAGGCTGCAAGCTTGTAAATAATGGCAGCTGCCAAAGAGGTTAGCATGGATGCTGCATTAGCTGCAGTTTTATCAGAACTGAACAACATTTCCCCATTAAAAGAAGAGCAAAGAAAGGCACTGAAGACTTTTTTTTGATGGAAACAAGGCTTTCCTCTCCCTCTTGACTGGCCTTGGTGAGAGTAATGAATGCGATGGACAGGATGTTCGTCCAAACACCTTACACCTTTTTTTTTTTTCCAAATGCTGTCTAGGGACTGTTTTCCCAGATGGACATGTAAAGTATATCCCATGGATATGTGAAACATTCCATCTGGCACATCAGTCCAGAGGACTTGCATTTATTAACTTAACATATTCTCGTGTTGTATTTTGAGGAGAATGAGGTTGATAAATGTATTATTTTTTTTACTTTTTATCATTTTTGGATTAGAAAAACAGTGGACAGACTAGAAGTTTTTCTCCCATGCAGTTGCAGAATGTGTATGTCCACAGTGAGCTGGCCTCTGGCTCTAACATGTTGGAGTGTGTGTATAACAGCCTGATCCTCGTTTGTCCCAGATCATGGTGGTGGTTGCTTGGTAAAATACAGTTTCCGCTTTAGATCAGAAGCTTGAAGCTCTGCATGGATTCTTAAGTCAAGGTGGTTTCAAGTCTTTAAGATTTCAGTTTTCTGCGATATAGAATGTAATGGAAAGCAATGTTCATTAAATGTGTAGCAACCGAATCTTTGTCATTTCCTGAAAAGCTGACTCACAGCACGTCTTTATTTCCTGTTTGGTTCAGACCTCCGGCAGGAGCTGGCTGTTCGTCAGAAGGAAAGGCGGCCGTCCAGCAGCCTGGGTAGAGACTCAGATCGAACAGATCTGCCATGCCCCTCAACTGGAAACCCATCTATCCCCGTCACACCCTCCAAGCCTATCAGCTCATTTGCCACGCCCCCTGCCTCCAGTATCCGACGAGGTGAGGGAAAAAACTTTGACTGCAGAAGTAACTTTGGTGATGCATATAACAGCTTCATATTAATGTAAGTCTTGAACTGATTGTGTCCGATTTGTGTTTTAGGTGATGGACTAACCGGAACTCCCCTCACTACGTCTGCAAGAATATCTGCACTCAACATTGTAGGAGAGCTGCTGAGAAAAGTTGGAGTAAGTTCTCAGTGTATGCAGCTTTACTCATGATTGGAAGATTGCCAAGTAAAGTCACCACACATTTGACGTTTTGTAAAAGCTGACCGTCTCTTTCTTGATATCCCTTCTAGAATCTGGAGTCAAAGTTGGCGTCTTGTCGAGACTTTGTGTACGACCCGTCTGTCGGCAGGCCAGCTCTCACGGCTGGTCCGGGCAGTCCTCCTGGTTTAGAAAGAGGTCCTGAGGTCACAGCTACCCGCATGAGCCCACCTCCTCAGTATGACAGGTGAGGAACACCCCAGAAGTGCAGGCTTAGAGGGCACCACAGTCATCACTGCTGGAGGAAGCTTTTTTACCTCCACTGTGCTTCCTTCAGACTCAGTTATTGCATGTGTTAAGGAAGATTTACTGGTAGTTTTTGGTCTTTATCCATACTTGTTTTGTTGGAGTCTGCATTTGCTTTCTTTTACAAAAGAGATGACAACTGCAAATTTATTAAAAATACTTAAGCTGGAAACAGTTATGCATATAAGAACCAGGTTGAAAAATAAAGGGAATTTACTTTTGATATGTAAAATAAGTTATGTCAAGAGTAGCCTGTTTTTACAATGTTTGGCCACAACTCAATTATTCAATGTTTCGAGTTTTCTGCAGCAAATGCTGCACCGCTGATGATTTTATGATGTTAAGTATAAAACCAACTTATCAATAAAGGCCATAGTATGGAATGAGACACTATAAAAGTGAAAATAGAAACAGAAAAATTAGCTGTTCACTTGATGTTTTCCTTTACCTTTATGAAAAAATTAGTTTAAAATTTTGCTGAAAATTCTCATCATTTTTCACTCCTTTATCTCAAATGGATGTGCTACCTCTTGTCCTGCAGTTTAGTGAAGCGGTTAGAGTTTGGACCAGCCCCTTTGCGAGGAGTCTCCCAGGGTGCTGCGTCTCCTCAGGGAGGAGTCAAGATTCTGCTATGAGTAGAGGAAGAAGGCGAACCCCATCCTCTGACCCTGCCGCTTCTCCCTCCATAACAAACTACATGGGACTTTGAACTGAGCCGTCTTGTTTGTCTCTACGTGCCGTGCTGAACTGTTTGAAACTAGAAAGCTACACTCCTGGCTCCGTGCTTCACATAATCATGGACTTCCTCTGCCTCAGGCTAGTATCACAGCATATCTATCATAGCAGCACTGCAGAACAAAGAACAAAGAGACACACTGCTCTGACTGCACCTGCTACTGTATCTTTGACACCATGGTGGGAGCATCTAAAACCCCATCCTGTCCTTGTCTACTGATTTGCTTTGTGTCATGGATCAGGCACAATAGGGCTGTTAAAGCACATTTAGGATGGTAACTGCACTTATCCATTGCTCATTACATCAAAAATAGCCATTGGATGTGACCCAAATATAGGGACCAATAACCTAAGTGTCATTAATTAAAAGCTACAACCCTCAAAAGTTGATATAGTAAAGTTAAAACCAAAGTGTGGATAAAGGAAAAACTGATCAAACCTAATGGGAGAGGTTTGTTTTGTTTGAATTTGAAATGAAAAACATGGTGAAACTTTTTTAAATTGAACATGACTGGGTTTTTGTTCTTTTTTTAGATACTAATTCATATAAATGTAGCATCCAAAGACCCTGGCATATGTAATATTCTGTTTAGAGAATTAGATTAAATCTAGAAGATTTAATATCCAACATTGATTTTTTTTTTTTGCTACCAGCAACTGGTGTTAGTATTTATCCATCGCTGCCTTCATTAATCATGTTACCTCTGCAGTTTGTAGGCCTTGCTCTGCTGTTAGAGTCCAGATAAATGAAAGGGGTTATCCATTCCTCACATTGCCAGAATTCTAGAAATGGTGCAATATCGCTTTTCTTAGGAGAGTTCAATCTCAGAAGTCCAGTTTGGCCCAGGGCCTTCTCACCTCCCTCCTGCCATTGCACTGTTAAAACTTAACTAGCCAATTAATTTTCTGGTATGAAAAACTTCAAAAAGTTAAGTGTTTGTTTTTAGGTTTCTTGCCTCAGAGATAGATGGTCATTTATAATGCTGCAGATATATGGTATAGTGTTACTGATAACTTTTATACTTCTTTTTTTGGTGAGAGAGAGGTTAGGCACATTAACTACTGAATGTACAGTAATGATTCCTTAATAAGTGTGTGACTTCCTGTCTGCCATCAAGAGTTATATGGTGAGCAAGTGGGGAGAAGCAATAATAGATTTAAACAGGAAAAAGATAAGCACAGTTGATAGTTTATTTGTGTAGGTAGATAGACTATATTAAATATCCTTATATTGTCTTTAAATGAGAGGTGATGTGAATGGGGTTTTCATGACATCTGTACTTTGCCCTGAATGTTTCTGGTTAATCTTGAGTTGTCACTAATGCCATCCAGCAGATCGTCAACAGTTATTACAGTGCATATCTAAATATCACGTTTATTCAGTGGTCATCTCTGCACACTGCAGCGTAGCATACGTAGGAATGAACTTGTGGATCAGACATAATCTAAACTAGATTTCCTGCTTTCTTTTTCCTCTTAAACTTTCCTTCATCTAACATGATTTGACTGTACTTATGATTCACAACCACTGTGTACTGGGTGTTTATATGCAGCACCTCTCAACTGCTTCTGTATTTGGACTTTTAACTCTATGTGCCTGAGGTACTATACCCAACGTTGATCCTGTTGGATTGCAGTTGTTTTTTTTCTATTGAACCGAACAGATGAGAATAACATGTTGTTGTGATGATCCAGTTAAATGTTTGAACTTACTGACCAGACAGAAACATTAAAAGGACAAAATCAAAGTTGTTTTTTTAAGATCTTTATTTCTTGTGCAGGTGGTTCAAATAGTAGTAGATATGATTGGTGTCATGTAAACATTAGTTGATTACATAAATCAGGATGAATGAGATTGAGTTGGTTTAGGGTGATCAGGGGGATGTTTGAGCATGTACAGTTAATCGGGACCACAAAAAAAAAAAATCAAATCAAGATGTGAGTGCTGCTGAGTGCTTAGTACTTGTGTTTTTCAAAGTTGGTGTTACCCTAAACCTTTTCTGATTTCAAACATTTTGAGATTACTGGGCTGAAGTTACAGCAATCTAAACATCAGGGCACAAGAAAAGTGCAAACAATATAAATCTGTGATGAGAAAATGTTAAACAGCTAAATATTTATTTGTTTGGTATAAAAAGCAGCACTGACTGGATTTAGACTAAGTATAGAAGTATCTATCTGCATATCTAATCTGTTCAACCCACTTCAGTGCTGCTCTGAAACACTAACAGCAGTCACAGGCAACAGGACAACAGTCGCTGATAATAATTACAGATCCATGGATGATACACGATGTCTCTGCCTTTAGTTCTGTTGTGGAGACACAAGGCTTTGTTGGCAGGTTAGCGTGGTAATTAGAGGCGCCTTTTCTTGTGTACAAAACCTGGCATAATAAAAAATCGGTCATTCAGTGCAGTACAAAATGGTGTAAATTTAAAAAAAACATGAATGAAACATCAAATCACATCAGTAGAGCCACCAAAGGAACTCCCCTGGTTGATTTCAAGTCGTTCTGATTATTGTGTGTCAAGAAAAGGTGCTCTGAGACAAAAAAGATAGATCAGCACACTATTGGAAATGGGAGACTATATATTTTGAAGTGATACTGAAGAAGTAGACAGCACAACAGACTCTGAAATCATTCTCTGATGAAGTGGCAGATCTTGCTCTAGTAAGTAATTCTGATTTCTTGTTATGTGACGTCCTTTACTCAGCGGACTTGGTTCCATTGAAGTCAGTTTGGGAGTCGACCTCCTCCTCTGTGGCATCCTCGATCACCCTTCGACCCCCACCTGTACGTCGAGGTGTGCTGCTAAAGGAGGGCTCATTTCCACGCCTAAAAACGCCACAGAAACACACAAGACAGAGATACAAACACAAACATTTCCTCAAGGTGAGAGGAGTGGTGACACGACAGTTTTGAGATGGTTAAAGTTTGTTTGAAAACCACTCAGGTGTAATACAGAATGTACAGGTGGTGCTTTGGTTACAGGTTAAGCACGCTGGTTATATTTGTAACTCATTTGACTCCTGGCTCAGGGAAATGAGTTCGGTTTATGGCAATCAAACCAAGCACTGAGAAAAATATGGCCACCAGTTAGAAATGGTAAAGAAAACAACACTTAGTGGCAAATACAAGTATTTTATTTTTTTCTTTGTAGCTCCTGAGTGTTGATGAGCAATATTTCTCTCAGTTAGGCTCAATGAAAGAAATGACAGGATTAGGAGCGTGCACGGGAATGAAAAGTTATGCTAGGTTCATAAGAAATGGTGATGGGGTAACTCTTAGGTGCAGAGGTACCTGCTGTGTTACTCCTTGGGTTCAGGGTTGCCTCTGGAATAGAGATGGACACGATTGTTTTGCTTGTGCTCAGTACGGCAACTGCACTGTATCTGTTTGAATGCTTTCAATGTGCATTTTCAACCCTCTGAAGATAACTTCAGTTACAGTTTGCTCTTTAGCAGCTGATGTGTTCACAGTTAACTTGAGTGAAAAGATGTATAATAAGCATTTTTTACTCCTATGCAGATGTCCTCCAGATAGTGACTATTTACTATTCTGTAATTATAGAAATAAAAAGGTGAACAAGACAAAAGAAACAAAAAACACTCCACATGGCCTAGAAAAGGAGACAGACAGGTGGACCCCCTAGGCACTTCACCCTACCTTAGTTTGCTCTTGAGAGAGTTGACCTCGCGACTCATGGTCTCATTGGTCTCAGTGGCTTCATCCAGCTCCCGCTGCAGCTTCCTGCGGGCAGCTGTAGCACGCTGAGACTCCTCCTCCGACTCCTCCAGCTGCCGCTTCAACTGCTTCATGCGAGTGTTTGACTTGTCCGCCTGGGGAGGGAACAGAGGTCATATATTACTGTTTTTGATAGCATCTCCCAGCTGGCATCGCTGTTTTGGCCAGGGGCCATACAACCGCACACAAATTTGAACACACTATCTCCTCTTTTCACACAAGTAAAATGCAGAGACTTGTGCTTGAGCATGGGTGCATTGAGTGGTCGTACCTGGTCTTTGTATTGCTCCGCCTGCTTCCTTTCGTCTTCCACCTGCATTATCAGGTCCTTGAGTTTCTTGTCTTTCTGGCGCATAGTCTTTGCAGATGCTTGCTTATCCCTGAAAAAAGATTGAAGAGTTCAGTCCAATTTATGCTTACAGGAAACTTTCTGGACTGAAAAACCTAAACCTTAACCTTGATATGCTTTCATGGGTGTTATGAGTTTTTCTCTGTCTCCGACCTGTTCTCCTGCTCCAGCTGCTCCTCCAGCTGTGCCACTTTAGCTTCCAAGGCAGAGATGGAGGACTTGAACTTGGACTTGACCTGGTTCTCCATCTCCTGGAGCTTGGCCTTCAGCTCCTTGTTCTGGCGCTCCATTTGCTGTCGGGCGCTCTCGTTCTTCTGGGCGGTGGTGCGCTCTGTCTGTAGCTCGTTGTTCAGCTGATCCACCTGTGGAGAGAAAACACACCAAAAAAAAAAAATGAGGGCATTGCACTATGGAGTCCTTTGACGCTTCAAGCAGCTGCTACTGTCCGGTCACCTGCTGCGTGCTCTTCCTCAGCCTGTCGTTGAGTATCTCCATGTTGCTTTGCTCTTCCTCCAGCTCCTCCTCAAGCTGGGAAATCTTAGCTTCCAGACGACGTTTCTCATCTGCCAAGGCTGACCTGCATGCAGGGGCACAGCAGGAAACAAATGTAACTCATTGATCTTCTGCATTCATTTCACAAACAGAACAACAGAGTTAAACCTCCACCCACTTTCCAGAGGAGTTGCTGGCCAGCTCATCAGACAGCTCATCTCTCTCGGCCTCTGCCTGCTTGCGAGCCCTCTCTGCTGCAGCCAGATCCTTAAATCATATCAGTGGTAAATCCATTACTCAAACCTCTGCTCTCAAAAAAGTTGCTGCTTTGTTAGGAATCAATTGTGGTACCTCCTGCAGCTGCATGAGCTCAGCCTCAAGACTCTTGGCCTTCCTCTCACTCTCCTTTGCTGTGACCAACACCTCCTCTCTGGCCGCGTGGGCATCTTCCAGCTCCCTCTGGAAGTCCTTCATCTGTGCCTGGTGGGATGAAAAACAAAACCGAGAGCAATAAGCAGAGTGAGGAGAAATTCAGTGTCAGAACAAGACTTGTTTACCAGGTACATCTACAGTACTAGAGAGAGCTTTGATTTCAGAGTTGCCGCGTTGCTCCCTGGAAGCATCACATATATAAGTTTGTGGCACATCAATGAATCACTTAAGTTCGTACAGTATCGGTAACAGAAAAAAAATAAATAAGTTTTCAAGTTATGGCATGAGTCAAGTGAAATGTCACAAAAAATGTTTAACTCTTTTTCTCCCTAGTGCATATTCTGTCCTTGTAGCAGTATTATCACATGTAAGGAACATTTTAGTGTTATCATATCTAATGATGTTAAGTTCCCAATATTCCTGACCAGACTGCGTCTTAAGTTGGATAACGATATCATCTACACCTAAAATACTACATAAAATAAATACATAAATACATAAATACATAAAATAATCATGTACTTGAAAAAGGAGGGACATGTTCAATTCAATTCAATTTTTATATAGTGTCAATTTGCAACAAAGTTGTCTTAAATAATCAATGTATTTATAGAGTGTGATCTTGACATGCTCTATATGCAAAGTGTTTTGAATTTATAGGAACCCAACAACTGAAAGCAATTCCCACATGAGCAAGCACTTGGCCTTGTGATGTTAAAAGCAAACATGTACACTTAATATAAACATACAATAAAATAAAACTGCAAAACATTCTCTACCTGCTGCTACAGTTCCTCCACCCTTTCACTCTTACCTGGAGCTTGCGGAGCTGTTTGATGGCCTCGTCCCTTCCCTTGCTGGCTGTCTCAATCTGTCCCTCTAAATCTTTCATGTCTGTCTCCAGCTTCTTCTTGGCTGCTGTTGCCTGGGCCCTCTGCTTACGTTCATCCTCCAACTCAGTCTCCAGCTCACGAACCTGTGGTCCAAATGCATGACTGTTTGGCCTGTGGCTGCAGATCAGATCATATCATGTGCACAGGATATGTTACGTCTCTTTACCTGCTTGACAAGCTGTCTCTTCTTCTCCTCTCCCATCTCATCTCGTCCCACGAGGTCCCTCTCAAACTGGGCCTTCAAGGCCTGCATGTTGACCTCCAGACGCAGCTTGGCATCCTCAGCTGCCTGCAGCTCATCCTCAAGTTCTTCAAGCTGGGTCTTCATCTCTTCCACCTGGGCCTCCAGGCCTCGCTTGGACTTCTCCAGCTCATGTACCTGCCATCAATATATTGCCAACTTTACTACTATTTTTTAGTGTAATTTTGGTCCACTTTGAAGTCAGCCCTATATCTTATGTTTAGCACATTAAGGGACATTTTTGAATGACATAATGTTCCAGCACTAACATTTTTCCCAACATCATCCTTGGAGCTGATCAGGTCCTCCATCTCAAGCCTCAGGGTCTTGTTGGCTCTCTCCAGCTCTTCTCTGGAGTCCTGGGCCTCTTCCAGGGCTCTTGCCAGGGACAGAGCCCTGGTCTCCTTCTCTCTGGCCTCAGCTTCAGCACGGTCTCTCTCATCTGCATATTTGCTGGAAATGCTCTTCTCTTCAGCCAGCATCTGGACACCAAAAAGAATAGAAAATCATGAGAAAACCATAGTGTTTTAAGTGACAGAAATTAAAGTAAAATAAGGATTTAAAGTCAACTGTATGTGTGTAATTAAGTGTTACTGGTTTTCAATTAAATGGACCTGGTCGAACTTCTTCTGTTTCTTCTCCAGGTTTGACACATTCTGTCTCTGGTTGTCAAGGTCCATCAGCGTGTCCTCGAGCTCCTGCTGCAGACGGTTTTTGGTCTTCTCCAGCTTGTCATATGCAGAGGCCTTCTCCTCGTACTGGGTGTTTGCTGCCTCCAAATCTCTCTGCAGACGTTTCTTACCTTCTTCCAGCAGCTCAATATTTCCTGCCATTTCATCCAGCTTCTTCTTTGAGTCAGATAACTGAAAACAAAAGAAGACTAAATCAGGACACTAAATGGACTTGTTTACTGGTCAAGAGATGCTGGCAGTTAGTCTGAGCTCTGACCTGGATGTTGAGGGTGGATACGTGTCTCTCCACATTCCTCTTGGCTTCCATCTCCTCTTCAAGCTGCTCCTGTAAGCTGTTCTTGTCATCTTCTGCTTGCCGCAGCTTCGTAGAAAACTGCAGTTTCTGACGTGTCTCCTCAGCCAGCAGTTCCTGTAGCAAGACACCGGCTCAAGAGTTAGTGCTTTAATTCTGACCTACTGTCAAGAACTATGATGCAGTTTTTAACAGCCACAGAAAAGGTTACATGCAGAGATTGTACTGAAAAATTAAGCGGTGCTGTTCGGCTTTCAATTTCACCTGTGAATCTTGGAGTTGGGAGCTAAGGCTGCTGACATCTTTGCTCAGTTTGATGTTCTTGCCCTCTGCTTCATTCAGTAGGTTTGTCACACTCTCCAGTTCAATCTGTGTGCAGACAAAGATGTGAGGACTTTTCAGCATACCAGTGTAGTAGTATTTGAAATAAACTTATTTTCTTAAGTACAGTACTTATGAAATGATTGATGGTCATTTACAGTGATCTTAGAACAGCGCTCTCCCAGCTCGGCCTTCTGCTTCTCGCTGTCCATGAAGCGGGACTGCAGATCTGCCACCTGACCTTCCAACTTCTTCCTCTTGTGCTCCCCATCTTGTTTGGCCTGGGTGAGTGAGCGCACCTCCATGGTTAATTCTGACGTCTCCTTCTCCAGAGCTTGTTTAGCCTTCTCCAGGTTTGATTTTACCTGAGCAGAAGAGAGAAAATATGTTTGCCTCTCAGAAACTACATCATAGTAAATTGGTAAATAAAACATCCTAATGACTATTTTTCAGTGCTGTATGAAATTGTGCAGGCCTACTCGTTTGGACTGCTCCAGCTGATCCGTGAGCTCCTCTACAGCCTGGGTGTGTTTCTGCCTCATCTCCTGTATCTGGGCCTCGTGAGTCCGGTTCTCCTCATCCATGGCTCTCTTCAGCAGGGTAACCTCCTGCTCACGTTTGGCCCTGGATAGATGGACGAATCATGTGCATGTTAGTCATATTTATGATCTGTGTCTTATACCTCATTTATACATGAGCATTTGTGTTTTTTATTTTGCAGAAGCGTTGGAATTCTCATCAATATTTATTTTCTCTGAAATATATTGTCCCTTTCATGCAAACTCTTCCTATGGACTCACTGTATTCAATCCATTTGACCTCACATTTGTAAATGGTATTGTAGTATGACAAACCTCAGTTCCTGCTGTGTGGCAGTAGTGTCCAAGGTGTCCTCCAACTCAGACTTGAGGGCCTCCAGCTCCTCCCCAAGGTCTCGTTTGATCTTCTCAGCCTTGTTTCTAGCTGCCCGCTCAGAGTCGAGGTCCTCTTGAAGGTCAGAGATGTGTCCCTCCAGCTCTCTGATCTTCTTCAGAGCATTGTTCTTCTGAGCTGTCTCATCCTCTAGCCTACGGAGAATGCATTAAAGAGGATATTTATTAGCATGATAGAAACAGATGACACAGTTTACAAGAACTCAAAAGCTGATATGCTATAATGTGAATTGCTGGATTTTGTAGATTTGGTTGTATTTGGTATTGTTTTGTGACTTTTCAGGACTTTACCTGGCTAAGGTGTTCTGTAACTCATCTTCCTTCTTTGCAAGCTGGGCTTTGAGGTCAGCAATTTGGGACTGTAGGTCGGCTATCTGCTCTTGCAGGTCATGTGACTCTGCTTCCAGCTTACGTTTAGCCTTATCCAGCTCCTGTCGACCCTTCTCTTCTTTTTTCAGGCGGACTAGAAGTACAGCAGAGATGTATCATTTAGCATGAATGTTATTCTGAACTATGAGTATGGCTCTGTTTGTGACATTAGTGATAGCATTTTGATGTTTACCCTCTAGTTCAGAAATCATAGACTCGTGCTTGTTTTTGAGCTTGGTAAGGTTCTTTGACTTCTCTTCTTCCTCTGCCAGGTTGGTACTGAAGTCTGCAACCCTCTCCTCCAGCAGCTTCCTCTCCTACAAATCACCAAGCATGTCATTTTTTTGCAAATTTTTGCATTCTTCTTGTGATAATTACTCTTTGTTAACAACTGATCAATATGAGGACCTGTTTGTCCATATTTACCTTCAGCAATTTGTTGTTCTGGTCCTCCATCACCAGGATGTCATCCTCCAGCTTTTTGACTTTCCCCTCACAGGTGACCTTCTCCAGCTGCAGCTTTTGACGGGCATCTTCCTCCTCCTCCAAGTGTTCTTCCAGTTCCTACAAAAAAATTATGGTAGCCTTAGTTTTTTGCAACTGTTTTGTGCACATCGGAGCATGGAAATGATCAAGGTGAGGTTCCTTATCTATATAATAGCAACACGAAAATATAACTTAATTGACAAGAAACCAATGTGTGGACCTGCATCTGCTGCTGCATCTTCTTTTTGTCCACTAACAGCCCCTGAGCACGTTCTTCCTCTTCATCCAGCCTCGCCTCCATCTCATGGAGGATCTCTTCCAATTCCTGCTTCTTAGCCGCCAGTCGAACCCTCATCTCCTCGGCCTCTGCATATAGTTCTGTCTCTGCTTGGAGCTGCTCCTGCAGTGCATTCCTCTCATCCAAAACCTGAAGCAGATGGCAAGGAAACAACTTGGCTAAGCTGCACTGTCAATAGAACCCTGGTGCACCTTTAAAGCTGCAGTTGGTAGTTTTATTCAGTAAACACTAGATGTTATATTGATTGAAATGGTCTTTACATCCTAACAGCAATCATTAACTCAAAAGCTCTTAAAAAGGTCAGAAAAAGATCTCCTGTAATTCTGTACAAACACCAACCAATCACTGCCGTTCAGATCCAGGGTTTAGACAGATCCCTGAGGCAATGCTACTTTAAAATTTTGCTGGTTTTTCAGAATTACCCGCCCCAGCTTTAATAGGTACTTGTTTTTAGTAGCTAGCTTACATCAATGAATTGAATAATCATTGAGATATGTCCTTTAACTGGGGTTTTAAATGACCACGACAGCAGGTAAGGCAAAAGAAAGTTAAAAAGTGTGTTTGTCAGTGTTGCAGCTTTCATCCTTTACCGATGTGTGTTTCAAGGTGATCTCCTTCAGCTCAGATTCAAACTTTGTAGCAACTTCTTTGGCTCTCTGCAGCTCGTCCTCCTTCAGACTCATTTCTTCCTCCTGTCTGGTCACTTGCAGCAGAGGTTTAACCTGTGGTTCAGAGGAATTGGCAACTTCACAGTTTTAAAATGGGGTAAGCAATGCAAGGCTAAGTTGTACTTTACATGAAGGATTAATTGCAAAGACAAGAAAAAAAAATATATAAGAACAGCCTCAAAGTTGTACTGTGATTTCATGCATGTCAATGCACTGACCTTTGTGAAGAGCCTCCACCACTGCCAGTTCCTTAGTTTGAGGTAGGCAGCACAGTTCCTCTGGATCACTTTCATGGCAGTGAGTTGCTGTTGTAACTTAGCAAATGCCCTTAAAAATACAACAGTGAAACCAATATATCATGAATAACATGAAGCCAAGTGTTCTGTTTTCTAAATTATATGATTACAACAGCAAAACAAGGATACAAAAAAGGCATGAAAGCTTAACTCCAGTTGAACAAAACACTGTCTAAAACATAAGATGTACTGAACCTGTGAATGGTATGACACAGGCAGGAAAATATTTGTGAGTATGTGAGAGGAGACTTGTGTTTTCATACTTTCTGGCCAGGAAGCCTCTAGCCTGGGCCTGGAAAGCAATAATGACCACAGTGATCTTCATATCTCTTTCCTCCTCTAGCTGGGCCAGCACTCCTGTGCGGAAGAAGATCTTACTCTGTCCGATCCTGTACAGGTTGGGATCCAAGTCCAGATGCTTGATCTACACAGAGAGGACACCAGTGAAAAAACAGGCTCACACATCATATGAAAACCTCAGAAAGAACCCAAATTTTAATAATCAATTTGCACAGATGGAAAATCTTAAAACTAATGTGTTTACCATAATGCAGCAGGCTTGTTTGCCATCCATGAAACCTTTGGGGATAGCGCTAGCTGCCAAGATTTCATAACTACCAGAGAGGAAAAAGACAGAGTGCTGTCAAAAAACGCTGACATAAAAATTATAAACTCTAGTAGCACTTTAATTCAATTCAATTCAATTCAATTTTATTTGTATAGCGTCAATTCACAACAAGGTTGTCTCAAGACACTCTACATGTAGAGCATGTCAAGATCACACTCTATAAATAC
>JAQNCA010000024.1:20831176-20845268 GCA_029783725.1 Acanthurus tractus | reverse complement strand
TATAGCGTCAATTCACAACAAGGTTGTCTCAAGACACTCTACATGTAGAGCATGTCAAGATCACACTCTATAAATACATTGATTGTTTGAAGTCATAGGAACTTTAACAGTCAGTAAGTCGCTCTCAGATCCTTCTCACCGTTGGCGGAACTCCTGGAAGACAATTCTGTTGGGAAATCCTTGTCGGCAGATTCGGATTCCCTCTAGTACACCGTTACACCTCAGCTGTTCCAGAACCAGGTGAGCATCCAGCTTCCCAGCCTGAGGAGGGGTTTGAATTTTTTAAGGAAGTACAAGAAAAAAACAAAGGAAAATGGTTGTGCTTTTGGGTTACAGGGAGCTAAAGAGAGTAGGTAAACCTTAAACAAAGTAGAAGCTGGTCTCCCCTAAAACAATATGACTGGCCAGGGAATTTTTTTTATCATATAATATCCTGACTTTTCTTACTGTGTCCTATAGACTGCATCTTGAACTCTGCCATGAGAGACACAGGTATTAATAGCATTGCACTTCTCTTTACCCTCTTCTCGTGGTTGGGGATGATGCATCTGACGAAGTTAGGCTGGGTGTTGTGCAGTGTGGTCATAAGTTTGGCCAGAGACTCCTTGTAGAGCTGCCCCACGGTACGAAACATACCCTTCTTAGTCTTTGAGCCGCTTGGCATGGAGCTGTCTGACATCTTGGCAATTGTGTCAAGACCCACCACTCTGTCCGCTGAAATACACAGCACAACATTAGATTAATGGGAAAAACTAATCTGTTGACCCATCTTAAAAGGGTTTCAGTGTGCTGAATCCAACGTGCTTGATTCCTATTGTAAATCTAAAGCATCTTTGTGTCAAATTTGAATGTAAATAAAATGTTATAATAACTCAAATTGATCTGAAGTCATTATGTTTTTTTTAATCGAGAATCCAGATCTATTTTAACTTATTCTATTATTGATAAGTCTTGTGTATACAAATGTAACACATTGTCTGTAAGCTATGTTAGTCTCACTGTCTTTCCAGAGGTCTTGCACAAATTGGCTGGACGAGTTGCTGAGCAGCGCTGTGACGTTGTCATTTAGAGGGTCCATGTTCTTTGTCAACCAGGCAGTAGCGTTATAGTCCACCTACAAACAAAGCATCATCAGTGTTATTTATGTTTCACTGAAACATTGTTTCTTTACATAGTGTCAGCAACCAATGAAGCAAAATAAATAATATTACCAAATTTAAGAGTGAATGTCCTCAACACCAAATTGTGCTTTTATCATAGCACACACCCTCTCATGCTTACCTTTCCAGCATAATGTAATATTGAAAACTCTGTCTTGTCTTTGAGCTGTTTAGGTTTGGCAAATTTTATGTGGTTTCCCTGTGTGTTCATGAGTTTCTCCACAAAGGAGACATCTGTGGCTTTGGGGAACCAGCACTCTTCATCCAGCAGAGCCAGGACGCCTGGAGGGTTGTTCTACAGAGAATATGCAGAGATCATTAAGTTTGAAGAAAAGATTTAATGAGGGTGCATATTGATGGATCACAAAACATATGTGCAAGGCAGGAGAACTATTTTGGCTTGACTTATGAATAAAAGAAAGCAATGACCCAGTGCTTTCTTTGACTCAAAGGCCACTTACTGGTCTCTCAATGAGCTCAATGCAGGGCTGCAGGTCAAGGCCGAAGTCAATGAAGTTCCACTCAATGCCCTCCCTCTGGTACTCCTCCTGCTCCAGGATGAACATAGTGTGGTTGAAGAGCTGCTGCAGCTTCTCATTGGTGTAGTTGATGCACAGCTGCTCAAAGGAATTGTCCTGTAACAACCCCAAAAAAACAAACAGAAGAATATGTATAATGCATGAATGTTTTCGTGTGTCTTTTGTGTTAATAAGCACAACAGCTTTTTGATTTCAGACTCAACAATATTTTACACCTACCTCAAAAATCTCAAAGCCAGCAATGTCGAGAATTCCCAGGAAGGAGGCTCCCTGGCGTTTGGTCTTGTCCAGGGCTTTGTTGACTCGGGCCAAGATCCAACGGAAGAGTCGCTCAAACATAGCTTTAGCCAGGGCTTCAATAGCAAAGTCAGCCTAGGAAACACACACAGAAAATATGTTATGAGAGATCAGAGTAATGGGAAGTGCTTATTAAACGCAGTATTAGCATTACTGCTATTATAGTTTCACACAGTGGACTCTCTGTAATACCTGCTCTTTGGTCTGGGCCTTTTGCACCACCTCTCTGCCCACTTTAATTCTAGGGGTGAGGATGGCTCTTGTAAAGTCTGTCACATTGATGCCCTGCAGGTGACACACCTTCTGTGCCGCTACAAAGAGAAGAAGAAATGAGCTTGTACCTTAATTGCAAGCTTTTTCTTTCTTTTTTTTTTTAACAGATTCTTAACATTTTTTGCTTGTGAAACCAGGAAAGTCAATGGAACAAGTCACATGGAACACATTTCTAATGGTGAGAAACTGTGATGTCATACCAGTGTTGTCTGGCATGGTGGCCTGCTCCTGGTTCCTCTCCTTTTTGAACTCAATGTTTCCCAGCTGCATGACTGTGGAGCACACCTTCAGGATATCTGATCAATGGAGACATGAAAGTCAGAAAAACAGCTCCAGCCAGCCAACCTTGTTCTGGAAAGGCCTTGTTAAGAATCGAGTTGTCAGTAATACCAAGTCTCTCCTCCTCAGTGAAGCCCATAATGTTCATGGCCTCCATGGTCTCTTCATACATCTCGTCGTCTTGCTGGCCAGAGATCTGAACGTGGCCCGCGCTTAGGAAGCGGTAACTAGTGAAGGGCTCCAGAAGAAGATCCTCTGAAAATGTAATATACAAATTTAAGCAGAGGAGCATTTTTTCACAGCTTTAACAGCAGTAGAGGGATTACATGAAACTATCAGTAAATGAAATGCATTACATTCAACCTGAAACCAAGACTGACTGCCTTTTCTCTTGTTAGGCCTTCAGATAATAGTGATGATGTACAACATGCAGTCTCTTAACCTGCAGTAACTGTTCAGCATTATGTAAAATTAATGAGAATATAGGAGAGAGAGAGCATTACTTCTTTACTCACCACGATGTTTGCCCTGGGCACCAGCAATCATGTAGTAGAAGATGTGAAAAGCTCTTTCTGTCTTTGCTTGTCTAATACAGCGAGACTTCTCCAGCAGGTCTGACAGATTTGGTTATTAAAGAATGTGTATTCCATGCTCAGACAAGTGTTGGATTCAAATATTTATTAAAAGTGACAACAACAAAACACAAACAGGATACAAGTCTCAATATTGGCTCCAACAATGAAGCCGGTCACATCAAAGTTGATTCGGATGAATTTACCCTGTACGGAGACAAAGAGAGAACATTTTAAAAGATTAAATGTTCTAATAAACAAATAAAAAATAGTATGTGTGAATTGTAACAAAAAATTTAAAACTCACAAATCTTGAGGAGTTGTCATTTTTGATAGTCTTTGCATTTCCAAAGGCCTCCAGGATGGGATTGGCCTGCAGGAGTTGCTTCTCCAGCTCCCCCTAGTGACAACAGTAATATACACAAACATCACTATTACACAGCTACTGGTTGTTTGTGGGGTGCAACAGATAGTTATCGGTGGGAATGAAGTGGTGGGGTGGGTGTGGACTTGGGAAGATTATCTTAATGTTATTACTAATCTGTGAGCAACAAGATGAAGGTTTTAAGAGGCTGAAAAGTAAGTAAGCCCACTCTCTCTTTATCCATTAATGTCCTGACAAGTAAATCTAGCACTATCTGTAACATGATAATTTAACTCTGTACTTTCTTCAGTATGTGTTACATAAAACAGACATATGACCCAAAGGCTTCTCCATCAGTTTTGAGAGAAATTGTTAAAATGAGCAGAAGCAGCTGTTAGTGACGTGGAAACGAAAAGGGAGGTGGAGGTGTGATTGCGTCAGATTAGGCATCTGTACATTCTTACCACTGTAAAACCTTTGATGAATCCTAAAAATTGTCATTGCATTTAATGTGTCTGCAAATTAAAATGATTTTCAAACAGCTGTGAATTTGCCTTCTGTGCTACTCACTGCAGAGCCCGCAGCGGACCGTTGGGTGGAGTTGGGTGAAGGTTGGTAAATGAGGCAGACAACCTGTCACTCTGCTCTGAGCTAATCCACCTGATCAAAGAGGTCTGTGCCAGCCTAGCATCAAGGTCAGGTGCTGTAGAGCTCTCCATTAAATACCCTCTGGTTTAAAAATACTGCCTTCAGCTACCCTGTAAACGAGCTAAAGCCATATGGAGGCCAAGGGCATGACTTGCGGTAATAATGATGATGAGAAAAAAAACAAAGATGAAGAGTGATGATGACCAAGTTCAGATAGCTGCTAATCAGCTTAATATTTTGTTTGTATCATGGTTCTTATTCAGAGTGTGGTGGTGATTTTTAAAAAAGGCAGTCACTTTAGCGTCAACAAAATTCAATCTTTTTCTTAATGTGAAAGCAAGAACAGGAAAGATACAGACCAGCTGAGGAGGTGCAGTTCACAATTGGCAGAGCAGAGAGGAGGATCATGATCATTATACTCGCTGGGGGAAAAAAAGGAGAAAAAAGGAGAATAAAAGCATAACGAAATGGCAAGAAAGTGAAAGCTGATGGGAGAAAAGAATTGCTTTTTAGACTGTATAAATGAAACATACAAGCAGTTTGGGACAGTCACATAGGTGAGAAAGAGAGAAAGTGACAGCAAAGGAAAGAGATCGAACCAATGCTTTTTCTGTGCAAACACGGTCCATGGGAGCCTCGAGGACAGCATTTTCTCCAGGGGGAAAAGTCTCAGAGGGTGAGTCATTATTGAAGGAAAGCATTACTTTCACCCACAAATGAGTCCCTCCCATACCTAAAGCCAACCCGCAGCAATACCACAAAAACCATCAATGTCTAGTCAAGAGCCTTGCTCAAGTGTGTCTAAAGTAATGTGAGCTCATTTTAGCCCAGTCAGGATGCTGATGGGTCAATACAGTCTCACCACAAGGGTGTTTGCCCACATGGTACAAGACACAAGGTCCAGCAGACGCTACATTACAGGACGGTCGGCCTCCCACCTCAGTGCAAATATCAGGTGGGAGAATGAGGAGGAGCAGGGAGAAGGGACGGGAAGAGGGAGGGAGGGGAGGTCATTGTGTTTGAGAGGTAAGAATAGGAGATGGGCATGCTCACACTGTGCTCATTGATCTGTGAAAGACCCTTTCACTACCAGGGAGGCTCCAATCTCATCTCCACTGGTAGTGAGAGGGTGATCATAACAATATGACACAAAACTCAACATGATTAACCAGCTCAGGAGTTCGCGTCACTAGACCTTCTTCACTGAACATTGAAGTGTTCACTAGTCATACTATGATGATGATCATGCAGTCTAAATCAGCTTTTGTTGGGTAAGATACAGAGATGACGAATGTTAGAATAAACACCGCCTAACTCAAGCACAGTAAGATTTGGGATCTTAACAATTTGGTGTAAGAATAAAAATAACTACAAACAAAAAAGAAAATTTCCTAAGTAACTCTGTGACACTTTCTTCATGCACTTGTCTAACCTAAGAAACGCACACAAACACTACACACAAAAACACACTCCAGGCATTCCCCTTTACTCACGTAAGCAAACTGTGATCCTGCTTGTTGCTATTTGGAGGAAATGGCAATATACAGAATTAAACCAGGCAGTTTCCTATATATGTTTAAGACTGAGGGAACTGGCTGACAGATCCAAACCTTGTAATAAAACATTAGCTCTGCCAACAGATACTTACAGTGCTGCTGTCTTTCTTGCCTTTATGTGAGGAGGCCACAACAGCCAGATACTGAATGACTTTCTTGGTGTTCTCTGTCTTCCCAGCACCAGACTCACCACTAGAGGGAGAAAAAAGCAAGAAGGGGATTAAAGATTGCATAGTAGAGATAGTGAGAGGGAATGAGAGAAGATAAGCTGCACTGACAGGTACTCTGTTCACAGTTCAATAACCCAGTTTAATTGAATAGAAATCATGTGCAGCAGAGATATTTGCACCAACGTCTGACACAAAGCATAATGTTTTCTTTCAGTCTGCCTACTACATGCTGATCCCTGCATCCACAGATCCTTTTTACCATGTTAAAAATCCACTCTCTTCATGGGAAAATGATTTTACATTTTTAAAATGAACTCTCTCCACTTGTTTTAGAGCTTTTAAAAACAATTAGGAATAAAGGGAAAGAGCAAACGTAGCTGTTATTTTTCAAAAAGATTTTTTGAAGGATTTCTCCCTTTGATTGATATCAGTAAGTATGTGTGTGCAGATAGACATGTTATGCATCTTTACCATTAGACCGAAGTTAGGCTAGGATTTCCCTATTTCTTGTCTATATCCTAAGCTAAACCAACAGGCTGCTGGATGGGGCTTTATATTTTCATTGCAGGCATGAGTGTGGTATTCCTCTTCTCATTTAATTTTCTACAACAGTGTAAATGTATATCTTACAAAATGTTGATTTAGCCCTTGAAACAAATGGCTACCTGTAAACAGCACAGAACCAATGGCCTGACAATTCATGGCAACATACATACGGGGTTATGTCTAGAAGACACCTATCAAACATTTCCAAATTTATTTGATATGAGTCAGATGAGAGATATCCTTAAACTGGCCAGAAACCTCAACGTAAAAGATTTATTATTCCTTGAAAGACATTTATAACTGAAACTCTTTCACACAGAAGCAGGAGCACATTCTTTCCAGAATATGATCTTGGACACTTAGAAAGACAGAGCTGAATGATACCAGACCCACCAGCCAGCAGTCCAACACAAAGACACTTCCTCAGCCATGGGTCCATAAAAGGCATGGGAAGCTCCCTGTGTTAGGGCTTGGTAGCTCTAAAAGGAGTCAAATTGTCTACTTGTCAACTCTTCTGCTATGGTTTGTCAAGGACATATGACATCAAGGCTCCGATTCAGCTTTGCATTATACATTTAGATGGGAGTTTTTCCTCCACAGGGTCTATCAAACTGTCTCTTCCTGCAAGTCCAGTGCACATCAGTTTTTTCACTAACAATAATAACATTATTTACTAAAGAATGATGATGCATATTTCACAATAGTCACTTATCCCTCTGAGGGATAACTCATTATAGAGGGCTGTATTAAGAGGAATCCTTCATTAGATTCAAACATACATACATGAGGTGTGTTCATGTCCTCAACAGGGTCAGAAAAGGCTTTGAATCTGCTCTCTTGGGCAAAATTCTATCGCTATTTGGCTGCTTTGTTCATTCAATCAGTCTTGTCTTTCACACACACACACACACACACACACACACACACACACACACACACACACACACACACAAGCACACAAGATGAATATTAGACAAAGGAAACTAGCGATCCTGCTGAAATGAAAAGTCAACATCTCAGAAACTGATTAAGTTGGCTCCCACTTATTTCCCAAGGCAAAATTTTGATAGTGTGTGCAGCAATTTAAGGGAATATGTTAACTGATAAAATGACAAGAATTGACCAAAAAAACACTGTAAAAGCTAATGTAATCCTTTTGAATACAATGTATATTTAGTCTATGTTAACCCTAAAATTGACACTGTGTCGGAGAGGTGTCAGTTTAATTTTGTGATTTTTTATAGAATTTTTAAAGCTATATAATAAGAATTACTCCAAAATCATTTGTAGCTTTTAATGAAAATGTAACACTGTCCTCATCTCTTAGTGTAATTAAAATTCTGTTCTTGTTACATCCTGTTATGTACTAAATAGCTACTTAGGATAAATGAAATATATATCGATCTGATCATTCTGCATTTAGTCAAATACATAATTTCTTAGAATCCTATTCCTAGAGTCATCCTATTGACTTAAAAAATTAATAAGGTATTTGAAAAAAAAGGTTTTAAGAGAGATCTTATTATTTGAAGCTTTAGTACCACCAAGTTTCATGTGGGCCTGAATATTTGAAACTAATCAGATGTTATTAAAAAATCTTGTTTTTAGCTAGTGTTATTATGATTGTTTTTTTTTATTTTTATAAAAGTTGCTCTTATTAAGATGCAAGAAATCCCTTTGAACCTTACCACTAGATTAACCACCATGCATTTCTGATGGTTTGTGTGTTTTGAATAGTGTCTGTCTGTATGAAAAAACTCGTAATCCTTACAAGCAAAGCTAAAACAAGATATCCCTAAAACTGCAGTTAGACAAGTCTTCAGTGACAACATATTGAAAAATACTTTGACACCTCTTCTAAACTTATTGCTATAAAATTGCAAGGCTTTATGCTTTGCTATAAAATCTACAAGGCCTAAGAACATGCAGTGCAGTGCACTTAAACACATGTGTATACACACATGGAAGAAAGGAACTTCATTCATGACATTCCATAGATCACAGCAGAAACATTTCTGCCATATATGGCTCCAGACAGAGACCAGCTGTACCTCAATCTGAAATCATAAAGTGACTTTACGGACATGTTCCACTGTGTTCCAACTCTATTGCATTACATCACCTCCAAGAGTACATTACAATGCTTCATGTAAGTCGTCTCTGTTGTACTAACAACAGACAGTCATCTTCATGCTGTTCACCAGCACTGTAAACCACTGCCTTTCTGCACACAGACAGGCTAAATTCCAGCAAACTTTTCCAAAGATACCTTCAGATGAAGAAATCTTCATGTGTGGGGAGATGGTCTGATGTTATTAAAGCATTTGGTGCATCCTGGTATCAGAATCATAAATTTAAAGTAAAAAGATCCTTGAGGGAAGAAATGCCCTGCCTTTTTTTTCCTTTATTGGGAACAGCTAAGGTGGTACTGCCAAATCAAAACTAATAAAAGAAATACTGCAATCTTTATTTGATGCTATATCAGCTCCTTGACACCAATCAATCATTTTAAAGCACCAATAGGCAACTTTTCCACCTTAAAATAATAGTTTCAAAATAATTTTAATGTTAAGGTGAGATGTAACAGGTTGACTGGGCTTTCTGCCTCAGTCACTTAGCTTTCCTGTAGGTTGTTACTTTTCTATGTGCACGTTACTACGTCTCACAAAACAGTAATTTAGGTGAGAGTGGGTCACACTTTATGGTGAAAAATGCCCTCTGGTTTTCTCTCTGATGTCCTGACTGCTGTACCTCAATTCTGTGACTCACAAAGGTTCCTGAAAGAGTTTTCTTAGACTGGCTTGTAGTTGTTGGTGATAACTTCACTAAAGAAAAGGCTACGGAGAGACACAAAACTGGACTTACTGCAGTTAAACAGTCAGTAGCTGCTTGTTTTGTTACATGCCGTGTGTTGTGGCTCTTGCTGGATGTTTGGCTGTGTCAGAAACTACGTCTACTCACTAGCTTTTGCCAAATCTGCCTTTTTTGACAGAGGTTTAGCTGGTAACATGTTATAACCAGGTGCCTCACTAGTTCAAGTTGTGTTAGCTCATAACTCATGGATACATCAACCTTGTATGAATTAAAGCCAAGAACAGAAAAGTCCAAAGATTATTCTTTAGCTGCCAGATAAAAAGAGGTCGTTTGTCCCTGGATATCCGATGCCCTCGTCAAAGTTCTCAATAATTAGTTTGACAAAAATAAGCAAACAAACAAAATGGAGCCTAAACATTTTGAGAGCTAATCTGGCTCTCAAATCAGGATGCGGGGCATGCTTCCTGACCAAGGGTCTGTGAGGAGAGCGAGGTCGCAGCCCCGTGGGAGCGCTTTAAAGCATCAACACTCACCCAGTTTGTTCCACTTGAACTGAACTCACACTCACATCAGCATACTCTAACAAACCAAAGCATCCTGTATTCAACCAGCAACCTCCTTTAAAAAATATTACTGTTTTGCTCGTCCTGATTTCTTTCTCGTTTGGGCCGACAGACCGAGAGGTGTCTCATTTGTTTAACTGTGTTTATGCAAGCATTATGTAACTGTTCTTGCACACATACACAGATATACACACAGTCTTCCTTTTAGCTTTAATGTGACGTGTAGGAAAAAGGTTAAGGAAAAATGACAAAGGGTGAGTTAGGAGGTGACAGATCTTTACTTACGTGCAGAGAATAGACTGGTCCTCACGGTCTGTGGATACAAAGAAAGTTTATGGTGAGTATTTTATGACAACTCATTCACAAATAAAAAGTATGTCAGTCTGGGGATCATTTATAAAGGTATTAAAAAGATGTGGTAAACCAAAGGAACCTGCAATAACTAAAGTACAAATATGTATTACAAGCACTGTGTTGGTCAGAGAATATGCGTACAGTTATGCACAATAGCTCAGCATACTACTGTTCACACCACATGTGAAACCACAAGCCTCTCTCCAGGAATAAAGATCAATCTAGTGTTAAACCCAAGACACTGGCTGCGCCTCAGTTCAAGGCTTAGAGGAAGCTGTATGATTTGGAAAGGCTCCCTCGTGACCAAAGAAATATAAAACTCCCACTAATACTTTGATTTTTCTCCATGAAAATCAATTCTGAATGTGCTGAGCAATGAGTCTGTCTCCAAAAATACTCCTGAGTAAAACACATTGAGTCCATGTAAGGATATTTTGTAACTGTATCCCTCAATAAAGACAACCCATGGGGGGGTTAGGGAGTACTGTCCAAAGACAAGGTATTTTTTTCTCTTTTTTTGTGGGAAAAAGGCTTTGAAGCCCAACCTTCATGTGCAGAGTTCCCTTTTTCATACTGTGATTTGTGTTTGTGTGTGTGAGTGGGAGTGTGTGAGTGGTTGTGTGTGTGTGTGTGTGTGTGTGTGTGTTTGTGTGTGCGTGTGTGCACACAGTTACAGCATGCAGCCTGTCCTGAACTGTAAACTAGCTCGGGTTAGGTTTCACCATTTGAGCTGTGACTTTGGCTGCCATTCCACTGCTTCCATTCCTAACATACACACATAAAATGCAGCCTATTCCCTCTCTGCACTTCCTAATTAAGGCAGATGGAGAAAGAGAAACAGAGAGAGAGAGATAGGGAGAGAGGGAGGGCCAGAGCTCTGCACTTTTGTAAATCATTCAAAATCAACACTCAGTCTTAAGAGCCTCAAGAGCTTCAAAGAGCAAAGAAAGTTTAATTTGTCACTGCAGAATATTTTTGTGAAGTAAGGGACCCAAAATGTGATTACAAGGGAGAGTCAAAGTTGTTGCACCTGTCTGGAAAGCAATGTAAACACACAGTGAGTGCAGGAAAAGACATATAAATCATCTGCTACAGGGACAAAAAAGTAAAAGTTTGCCCAATGTAATTAAAGTTTGTAGTCCTTCATAGAATACAACACAACAGAGTAGGATAAAAAGAGCAATATGTACAGTTTTTACATACATAAATACATGGACGTATATAACAGGATATAATCTTGTGTTTTTGTTTTTTTTTTAATTTAAGAACTCTGTGGGAAATTCTATATTTCTATCTCATGGACATCAAAGACTAAAGCACCATTTTTGAAGGAACTGAATCTTGGCCAAGACTGCAGGAAGAATGTTTCAAGGAGAGTTATCTGGATTTTCTGCTGCTATGCACCACTTCCACTCTAACATGTGAACTGTTAATATTATTGCACTAGGCGCAGAAAATCCTGTATCATTAGCCACCACTTCATGGGAAAGCCCACTAATGCAACAACAACAACAACTTCCTGCCAGCAAAAGTGTTATACAAGGAAGGATCAAATGTGGTTCATATATTCAAGATAACTTTTTATTTGTAATTTTACAACATAGAATGAAGCACAGTTGTTTTCTCTTCATGCTACTATTAAACCAGAAAATGCTACTAATGCTAAGTGAATAGTGTCTTCTTAATTAGCCTTTGGTTTTTGTGCAGGTACCTCACTTCAGCTCAGTATTACTCAGATTGAACAGATTAATCACAATGTCAGATTATTACGGATGTTAAGTTTGAATTTACCTTTTAAAAGGCCCTCAATGAAAGCACTAGTATGACATAAGGCTAACATGAAGCTCCACAGTTTTTGAGTATAAATTATTCTTTGAAACAGCTGCATGACTCAAGATAAGTTTGCATGAGATGTACAAAACAAAGCCTGCAGTTACTCCCTTTTTTAAAAATTGACAAATTAGTGACAGCACCAAACTTTATCTGGGTCAGCACAGATATCTGACCCCCCTGTCAGACAATACTGGCTGTTTGTGCTTATGTCTGGATTGAAAACACCAGAAAATCTGTCTTTAAGCCTCGCATCCCAGGCTTTGAAACAACTTGACTACAGTTACATTTTAAATGTCACTTTTGTAAACATATACTGTAATGTAATGGACATTCATTATGTGTTTATGAATTACCTTTTACAGTTTACTTTAATCTTTTGTGTATTAAATGGTAATGCTGCTGTTACTTTTGCTGTTGACTCCTTTGTTTTACTTTGTTTTAAAAAGCAGAATTATATATTAAAAAACCTGAATGGGCCGCCCATGAGCTTAAACAGCAATTGCCATTCCACATAAAATGAGCCTAAGCAAACGTCTGATTTGTTTAGTGCAGCATATCAGACACCCTCTTTCCTTTTTGCACAAACTGTCCTGGATTATTTTACCACAAACTGAAAATGGTCTCCCTGTTGCAGCTGTATAACTTTATTTACAGGGATGAGCTGAGGAACCATAATCTAAACAGCATGACAAACACCAATCAGTCCTCCCTCCTCTTGTTTACTTTTGACAACTTGTTTACACAACATTGCTACAGCAGTAAATGAAATAATTTCCTGTGTACCAGCCTGGATGACCTTAAAATCCTCCTATGTGCACATTGTGATGGCCGCATTCTTAAATACAGAGTCAGCATTAAGCCTTAATCCATAATACATAAAGATTTAAGATATTTATGACAGAGCAAAAAGAATTCAGAAAATTGAACATAGTGTCAATGTCTAATCTAATGTATAGAAATAATGTCTATAGATATTGTTGCAGCAGCATTTCTTAGGACTTCAGATCTTTTTTGGATATTACAGCAGCATTAAAGTTATCTTTGCCCTCAAAGTACATGATCAATACGTTATCTCACAGTACAGTAGCTAGCAACAATATATCCTACTTTATAAATGATGGTGATCAGTGAGGAATCCATAATCATGTATATTTATCAAACTAGGAATATACATTTTTATGACACTCAAACGCTGTCATGAAGTATATTGATATATGATACTGAAGAAAAGAAATTGTTCTCTTGGGTCAAATTCTCTAATCAAAACAGGGGGGGCAGTTGTATTAGTTTTGAATGCTTATGAACATTTCTACCAGTACTGTACAATTATTTTGAGGTATCTCAGTGAATTTAAGTCAGTGGTTCCCAAAGTGGGGGGCACAGAGCAATTGAATGGGGGACAAAAAATTTCTATTTACCAAAGGGGGGCCCAGCAGAGAAAGTTTGGGAACTACTGATTTAAGTAAATCTGACAAATGAACAAACTGATATCAAATCTGTGTGATCTTGTGTTGTATAGGATTTGTTCCACATTATTTTATCTGTTTACCATGAAATCATGGACAGATGCTTGAGATATAAGTAACAAGTTTGTGAAACCACTGAAAATGCTGAGAAAGACTTGACTTTTTAAAAGCTTGTTGTTTTTGATGCTCTTCTCATCTCAAATAAAACCCTCAAGTGGTTAAAAAAAAAGACTTTTTCCTGTTGTTGCTCTCTACTCCTAGACAGATTCTTCTGATAAATGTATCAGTGTGTGTGCCACCGTAGTATAACATAAACATTTTTCCACTTACTTTGCATTATGGGGCATGCATTCACAAGTAGACGTTGAAGTGAATCTTAGAAATCTCATTTGTCATAGTCATTCTTAGTTGGCTAGCTGGAGCTAGCAGCAATGTCTTTAGTTTGAGATGTGTATTAAATGTCTGCAATAACAGCACTATCAGTTTTAAAGGCTCTCATTGCAGACAGAGGTTTGAGTGGTATGAGTTAGGATGATTGGATAATCTCACTCTGTTTGGCTTTCTTTAAAAACAATTACCTCCTAGCTTTACAGTAAGTCCTGTCCAAACATCCTGCTTCACTGAGAGAGTCATCAAACCAAAGGAGAGAATAACATCT
>JAQNCA010000024.1:20805546-20816252 GCA_029783725.1 Acanthurus tractus | reverse complement strand
AAAAAACAATAACAAGTATTCACAACAAGTTCCTAAAGTTTTGCTTTTTCATGGAAGTATAGTTACTGGGATTTCAGTTACATGAAGCAGCATGTTTGAGAAGCTGCAGTCATCTATGGCTTAAGATGAACAGTGATGATCCAAACTGTCATCAATAATATTTTGTGAGTCAACACAATATCATATAATAATGACTTCTTAGTGGATTGTGATGAAATATACGGTACCTGGTGTAGTCCATGATGGTGTTAAGGCGGTGAGCAATGGTCAGGACAGTGCAGTCTTCAAACTGTGTGCGGATTGTTGACTGGATGAGTGTATCCATCTCCAAGTCCACAGCAGCTGTTGCCTCATCCAAAACCAGGATCTTGGTTTTTCTCAGCAAAGCTCTGGCCAGGCACACTAGCTGGCGTTGACCCAGGCTGCACAGACAAAGAGTTGGAGAGAGAGCGAAAGAATCACACGTCAGATCTTATCCCAGATGTAGCCTTCAGCTTTGTGCCGACATTCCTGTCATAATATTTTGGTCTCGGCAAAACAATAGCTAGTGGTTTGTCTGCGCTGCAATGGGTATTATGAGTGTACTCGTGTATACCTGAGGTTTTCTCCTCCCTCTGAGCATTCATGGTTGAGTTTGTCCGGCAGGTTAGAGACAAAGTTTTTGAGATGGGCCAGCTCCAGCGAACGCCACACCTCCTCATCGGTGTAGGTGTCAAAGGGGTCGAGGTTCATCCGGAGGGAGCCTGAGAACAAAACGGGGTCCTAGGATAGAGGACAGCAGATGTTATTCATCAGCAAACTGACCAGATTCAGAGCGGGATTATTGCAATTTAGAATGGCTTCTTTTACACTGGATACGGACTGCAGCTTTTGTAAACAGTTTATGTGATGAAAGCCAGGACCTAGTTTCTGTTATTACAACTGTCGTACCTGAGGAATGATAGTGATGCGTGATCTGAGGTCGTGAAGTCCGATGTCTGCGATGTTGACTCCATCTATGAAGATCTTCCCCTTTGCAGCCTCTAAGATCCGGAAGATTCCCAGGGCAAGTGAGGACTTCCCTGCTCCTGTTCTACCCACAATCCCAACCTGGAAAAGAGGTTTACGGTCAGAATTTATTGCATGTACGACACAAGTCAGCAATTTCAGCTTTTTAAGCGATCTGCCATTAGGACTTGAACAGATTACAAACTATTTTTATCATTCAAGATGACTCACCCTCTCTCTTTCATGAATTTTCAAGGTAATGCCCTTCAGAGCCAACTCAAGGCCTTTACGGTACTGCAGCCCATAGTCCTGGAACTCTAAAGTACCTCTCTGGGGCCAGGCCAAAGGCAGGGAGCTGCCCTCTACACTCCAACTGGCCTGAATGAGACAATAACAGAGTGAGTGGAGAACAGAAAACCTCTCTTGTTCTACAGTTTTTTGAGTTAGTGTCCTGAACAGCGATCTGTTTCTGCTGCACTAGACTTGGTAAATGCAGCACTACAAACTATTGTTTGTCATTATAAATGCATGTGTGTGTGTATGTGTGTGGTGGGAACGCTGACCTCTTTAGGTGTATCAGCATACTCGTTGACTCTCTCCACAGAAACTATATTGTTTTCCACATCAGTCCAGGATCTCACAATCCAACTCAGGATTCCAGTTACCTGCAGCAAACAATGGACTGACATTTATTTTCCTGTACTGAAAATGCATTTGCTGATTAAGCAAAAGCAATGCATTTATATTTCACTTTTTCCAGTTTGTCCTCCGGTTGTCACATGCAGCATGCAACTGGGATTGGTCCCTCAGTGCTCTATTTGTATTAAACTGGCTGTCTTTAACATCAGTGAGTGAGGTATTGGGACACTGTGAGTGTGTCTGCAGGCAGAGCGTCTTACCTGGAGGGAATGTGACACAGCCAAACCAACGAGGCCTGGGCTGAGAGTGCTTTTTCCCATCACAGAAAGAATGGCTGCAGCTAAGACCACAAAATTACCGACAAACTCCAGATTGACTGCCAGCCACCTGTGAATGTAACATAGATTTAGCAGAGAGCAGGGGAGTTCAAAACGTGTCCTCATTACTAAAGCCACAAGTCATTTTGTTTCTCATAAAGCATTCACAGACACTGTCAGGGCTTTAAATCAAAATTGCCCATTATGAGCTGTTACGGAGCAAATGAATGTAAGGATGAAATGAAAAAGCATTACAATCATCACACATCATCTCACCGGGTGGCCACAAATCGTGGGAAGTAGGAGGTCTGATTGAAGTCGACCCTCTCATTGGCTTGCAGCATGAACCTAGGCTGCTCGCCAAAGGCCCGGATGACACTGGCGCCTTGCACCGTCTCATTGAAGTGGGTGTAGATGGGCGAGCGGCTCACAGCTTCCAGCCTACGCAGCTGACAGGATGTGGCGACGTAGAAGCTCTGTAGCCCACAGTGGAAAAGTAGAACACCAGCTTTAATGAGTGAAACCAACAGGGAGCACAGAGGGCTTTCCCATAATTCAAAGTAAATGTGTGCAAAATCTTTGTCAGCATGTCAGGAACAAAACACAAGAGAAAGGCAAAATCAGCAGGGTTGGTTTTGGAGCCCAGGGCTTTCCAATAACATGCTGCAGTGGAACTTCTTGCCTGGCCGCCTTAGACATAATGTTCTCAAGGAAAACATGAAGAACAAAGTACTCAGATGTGAGTTCAAATATCAAAGGAGAATGTACCTGGACGAAGGCGTAGAGGAAAGCAAGAGGCAAGATGATCACAGCTGCAAAAGGTGTTGCCATCAGCACGATGATGCAGACCTCCATGAGTTTAAAGACGTAGCCCAGCATCATCTTCAGGCCATCAGGGACCATGCAGTCTATAGCATCGATCTCTTTGGCAAAGCGGTTGAGCAGGTTGCCGCTGGGCGTGCACTCGAAGAAGGACATGGGAGAGCGCAGCACGTTGATCAGCAGGTCCATGTGCAGGTGGCGAGAGGCAATGATGCCGCAGATGGAGATGGCAACAGTCGTACCAAAAATGGCAATCCCTGAGGAAAGGTGAGAAGATGTTTCTTTGAGTCAAGGCTGATCAATTTTTTTCTTGTGGAAGAAACACAAATACATTATCAACAATTCAGTCAAGCGGATAGTATGATGGTAACTGACCCTGCACAAAGCCCAGCGCTCCAAACACTGACAGTTTCAGGTCTGTATCAATCTGGGTGCCGTTAACAACAGGATCGTCAGCCCACATGCTGAGCCAGTAGTTGTAGGCCAGTGAAGCGCCCTGCTGAAAGGCGTACAGGAAGACGATGGGAATGATGATGGCCAAGCCGATGGTCTTGAAGTACTTCTTGTACATGTCCAACCTCACCTGGTGTAGAACAACACAGAAAGTCAGTCTCAAGTATTGAGACAACTTGTTTTGTCTTTGTATCCACAGTTTGATGTTTTGTTAATAAAACCTTTAATAAATATATATTTTTTAGCCGCTACATGAAGCAGCTAATTGCTATTGAGTCTGTTCACTGTGTGGTGTCAACAGGTAGTGTGCGGTGAGTTTTATTGGCTTTTTCACTGGAGACAGCTGTCAGCTTCAGCCACAAACAATGCGAAGAGAGCTGTGAGAGTGAAAAAAACCCCAGTAAAGCTGTAAAGTTAAGTGCGGAGAGAAACCAGTGGTGATCTTTCTCTGTGTTCAACGCTTAAAGCCTTCCCTTCCATGAACAAGCAGCCATGTGATTCAGTGCTCATGTAAAAACAATGATCTGTCCAGCTTAAAAGTGAAATGTGTGAATAGTTCTGTAGCAAAAGAATGAGTGCCATTCAATTTTACACTATAAAAGCAAACTAACAAGCCTTTTTACAAACCCACCCTTCCAGTGCGGGCTTTATCAACCTCCGTCAGTTTGCCCAAGTCCTCTGGTACTTGTTCTTGGTCTGTTTCAGACATAGGCTCCATATTTTGCAGGTTGGTATTAATGGTGTCACCCCTGGAGGATACGGAGAGGCCAGAGGTAAGCTTTGCAAAAACAGATACTTGGGATGCCAGACATCATATGACAGATTCACAGTTCACGTTTGTTTACGGACCTGATGAGCTGCTCCTGTGACAGGTCTCTGGAGAACGGCATGAAGTCGACCATGCTGAGACGAGCATTGGACCTCCTGGAACCAGCTACAGGACAAGGACAGTTTGGTTTTTGATTGTAACTATTCACTTTTAGGCCGATGTCTAGCATGTAGTAGCTCTCCTATTTCTTATTTTTTCTTAACAGAAAGTTTTAGAATTATGAACGAACAAAAATGCAAAAAAGAACTTTGTCTTTACTATTGTTTTTTTATATTTTTTCCCAAAATGTCTTCTCACCTCTCTGGATGGTGCTCTCTTTTCGCTCTGTGTAGGCAAAGGTATGGATGAAGTCAGCAAAGGCACCATGGCGGCTAAGGAGCTCCTGGTAGGAGCCACTCTCTGTAATTTCTCCATCTACCAGCACGAGGATATGGTCGGCCTGTGGCAGGAAGCTCATCCCATGGGTCACCAGGATGCGGGTCTATACAGCGAGTCAGAAAAATAGGATATAAGCACAATTCAACGAAAACTGAGGCTTTCTCAAAAACAACAGTGTCAGCAAAGTGGGGGTTTCCATACTATAATGTAGTGCAGGTCAGACTTTTAAGTGGTTTAGATGTCTGAAAACCATGTTTTGGCTCCTAGCAGCTAAATTGAACTGGCTGAATTGCATTTGGCAGGTTTCATCACATATATTACCTTGTCTCTGAGGACTCCTTTTGGTCCAATGACTTTGTCAAAGATGTGCTGACCCACATGTGCATCAACAGCAGACAGAGGGTCATCCAGGAGGTAAACATCAGCCTTTCTGTAGACAGCTCGGGCCAGGCTCACCCTCTGCTTCTGGCCACCTGAGAGGTTCAGTCCCTGCATGAACACAAGTGTTTCGGTTTAGAAAAAAATACTCAGACCATTTCGAAGCAAGACCAAATTTCATATAATTTCCATATCTCAATTTCATTACCTTCTCTCCAATCTCCGTTGCATCTCCAGCAGGTAGGATGTCCAGGTCGGGCAGCAGAGCACATGCCTCCAGCACTCGGTTGTACCATGTCTTCATTTTTTCACGGCCAAATATGATGTTGTCCTGGACTGTGGCGTTCTGGATCCAGGCCTGCTGGGGTACGTACGCCACAGAGCCCTGTGAAAACAGATGTCAGAACAGAGACTGTCAGTATTTGTTAAATGAAAACCCACAGCTATTAATAGCACTCACACATGGAACAGAAGCTCAGTACCTTAACAGCAACACGTCCGCTTCTTTTCTCTGTTTCACCGAGCATGGCGGACAACAAAGAGGACTTTCCACTGCCCACGTGTCCGACCACAGCAACAAGAGAGCCTCGTGGCACATGGATGTTGATCCTGTCAGCAAAGAAACAGATTGTCCTTTAGGCTCCATTTCTTTTTATTTGGATTTAGTAATTTTTATAAGTTCTTTTAATTCATAACTGCTACCTTTTAAGACAAGGAGGGCCTTCGGCAGACCAGCTGAAAGTGCCATTTTCTATCGCCACGTCTTCCCCATCTACACAAGAAAGAAAGACTTATTGAAGTGGACAAAACCTGCATCGAACACCAACGGCAGGACATGTTTTCTCTACCTGAGTGACAAACAAACTTCCAAAACAAAATTTCCCCTTGAAGTTACTTGTCAGAGTGCGGCCTGGGCGTAATTACAAGTGCATTTGCTTAATCACACAAATTACAGAGCTGTTGCTTTTTCACAAGCTGTCTTAGGAAGTGTTGACAGATTACAGACAGAGAAGTGCAGTATTTTTTTTATTTCTCCTTGAATGATATGTCTGAATTCATGCTGTGATTTACTGTACATTCAACCACTGAATGGGAACATCCTATAATTACCCTGTCTACGGGTCTCTGCCCGGGATCCAGGAAGTGACAGTGCACATGATCCATACAAGGTTGTGGTACCCCGCAGAAATAAACAACAAAATCCTATGGGCTGCTCATATTGATTATTTAAGCCTATGATTTCAGCTGGTGGGGGAAACAAATGGTGGGATTTAATAGTGTGGGGTTATAGTTTACACTTGGGTGGGGTTCTTACCAGAAGTCAGTGGAGTCTTGGAGACATTGTCCACTTTCAGCTCCTCTGAGCACAGGTACTTTCCCAGACGTCTCAGTGAAACCATCGCCTGAAAGCCAGACAGTGGTTAGTTAACTGACCTATATATCCAGCATATGGGAACACAACATAAAAATAAACCTCATGAGGCACAATACATAGAGAAAACGTCTCAGAGCAATCGTGAGTATTACATTGAACTGTTGCTCACCTGCATAGTTGTGCTTATTGCGAATGGAAGCTGACTGAGGGGGGTCTTCAGGATGTTGATCAGTGCCATAGAGACAAAAACCTTCTGTGCATCCAGGACGTTCCTGTCGTCCAGCATCACGTAGACTCCAAACATAGCAAAGGCAATCTGGGGGGGGGATGCTAAATGTTAACTTTACAGGCAAAGACTTGTGATCTCTAGAGACACAATTTAAAGGATAAGGCTGGTGTTATTCTCAATTTCTCTAATTGTCAGTATATCCCATGAAGACCAAAACCAACAGCAATGCATTAGTCTGTCTCTCTGTATTCTCCGACTTCCCCGCCCTGTCTGTGGCACTCAGCCCCAAGCCCATTTTCTTCCTACTGAAGGCATGAATCTTTAAAAACAGCTCACAAGTGTATAATTTTATTTTTCGTTTAATTTCTTTCTTTTTTTCCCACACTAGCAACATGGCTCTGGGGATGGCAATGATGGTCTGTGAGCCTGAGGGTTTGGTCCAGACACAAAATATCTATTTACTGAACGGCATGATGAAATTTAGACTTCGATGGAGCCCCTGACATTTACTCTACTCGCCATCATGGGGTATAAATTTGTGGTTTCTCAGTGAAATGTCTCGAAACTGGTAAATAAATTGCCTTGAAATTTAGTTAACATATTTATGCTCCCTTCAGGATGATCAGTAAAAATCTGACAAATAGCATAACTTTTGATTTTGCACCACTTTATCTTTTTTTTAAAGCATTTTTCACTTAGCTTCACTAAAATTTGCTGAGCCCCCCGGTGGCCCTCAAGAGAGCCAGGTCCCAAACTTGAAAACAATGAATATATGGCACAAAGGAATAAGCTCTCTGAGTTTAAGTATACACATGTTTTAGTAAAATTATTAAATTGTTGGTTTAGATCCTTTTAATAGAATTTCTTCATAAAGAGAAAAACACATTTGGAGAATTAACTTGCAGCTTTCTTATTTAGTGCTCTTACCAGGAAGGAAGAGGAGTTGAAGGATGCGATGGAGATGGAATAAAGAATCTGAGACTTCTTCAGGGCTTTGAGCTCCTTTTCTCTGTGGCCCAAAACCTGCTCCAGGAAGGCCTTTTCCCAAGCATAGAACTTCAAGATCTTTATTCCATTCAGGATCTCGTTCATCAGCCTGATGCGGCCATCCATAAACTTCATTTGAATCTCCTGTTGACCAAAGAGTTTTGACATTTCACTATAAAAATATATGCACATACCCTAAGATTACGCTGTGGCATGGTTCAATTACCAGACCAAAGAAATTACATGCATTTGTGAACAAGGGTTTGTTTGTTCTTGTTACAGCTGTGCCAGTTTTCCTGAACATTGTGGAACTTGTTTAATTCTGTAAGAATTTATTGCTCGTTACATTTTAGTGATTTTTATGAAAAAGGAAACAACAAAGGGACAGGGATGCGGTCACTGCTCTCAAGACTAAATTTGATCAAATTGGCATTCAAATTTGCAGAACCGTCTGTTGTTTTTCCAAAGAAATGAAAAATAATTTCTTCCTACTGCCCACGCTTTCCTTTTATTGTTTTTTAAATACGTTATATGGGGCAGACATCAAAAGAACAAGAGAGAATGCACCATCCTGGCCAAACACCCACACAGCTCTTCAGCCACTATCTAAACCAGCTGTGGCATCCCTGACCTGACATGCCAGATGTCAGGGCTACTGGAACTTAAGTGTGAAGGATTCCTGCAAGAGTTTTTACCTGTAGCTTGCTCCTTTTTTTTGCTATGAATCCGTTGAGTGGAAAAATAAGAATGACAGTGGCAATTCCTGCCAGAGCTGATGGGCCAAGATGCTAAAGAAAACCAAAGAATGGCGTCAAGAAGCTTTCAGTTAAAATGCAGATATGCATGAATGAGTGGTGTAATGAAAACACTACATTTCAACATACCTGCCAGAGGAAGAAGAGACAAAGAGCAATTTCAATGGGAGCCAGCCAGACCGCATTGAAGTACACCACAAAGTCCATGAGCTTTTGAGTGTCTGCTGATACCAGATTCACGATCTCGCCCACAGTGCAAGTCCTCCTGGCTGCACTGTTTATCACCAAAGACTGGAATGACACCAGAAGAAAAGACATGTGAGCCCCTGGTGTACTATGTAATACACTGTCTTCTGTTTCTGTCTGAAAGGAGTGAAAGCTTTTGTTTTTGTGCAGTTAAAATATAACTAATGTCATGTGAAGAGGTCAGTGAGTGGCCAAATGTTTACTGATGTAGATTTACACACCTTCCTGTAAACCAAGCCCATAACAGCTGTCTTCACCCTCATTCCCACAGTGAAGCATGCGTACATGTACTGATGGTTGAAGAGAGACTGAAGGCAAGACAACAGGAACATTAAAGTGGCGTAGAAGTAGCCTTTCCACAGTGGAGCATCCTGGTCTCTCATGAAACCCAGAAGAAGACTGTGGAGGAAGAGACACTGAATATTAAATCTTAATCAGGATGTTTACTAGTTTACACACTTTGAACCCTGCAGTGCACCAAAAGGTCATGACTGTATCGCATCAAAACCCTCTTTCTCTGTATGAATGTAGTGAATGACACAAAACAAAACAGACACAAACAGGTTTCCGTCCCATCAACATGATTTTTTTATTGCGTTTTTAAATCAAATCTGATATCATTTGACTTTCATTGTGTGCCTCAAACCAGTGGCCTTGGGGAGCTGCTGCTGTGGCTGCTGGCCGACTGGGTTGCACAACAGTGCTCGGCTTGTGGTCAGGCTGCCCTCACACTTGGCCAGCGGCTCCCTTATTGTGGTGCGACTACATTTCTGCCATTTAGAGCCTCCTCTCCCTCTCTGCCCGTCCTCCTTACTGGAGCACAGAACGCTGTGGTCTCGTCCACTTTTTCTTGCTCACAGCTCAATGACCGTAATTAACACTTCCACTGGATCTGTGCTGTGCAGCAACAACAACATTCCAGTCTGGCCAGTGGGACGCTGCAGCGGGTGGTGGGTCAGCCAGGACCTGTTTTAGCTGCTGCCAGCCCCCACTAGCTGTTTGGTTATCAGTGTCATATCATTTAAAGCAGCACAATGAGGGTGATATCTCTGGGGATAAACATTGAGTTGTTTTTGCACGTAGAACTATCTGTCTGCATAGATTGTTTTTTTTTGTTTTGTTTTCCCACAAACTGTTTTTTTTAATGATCATACTAGGAACATATAATCTCTTTCACTTGAATCTCCAAATTGAATTGGACAGTTCACCCCCCACAAGCTGAGTAAAAACTATTTTTGCTCTAGCCTGGACTGCAGTCCATCCAGGTAATTTCAGTCTGAGCTGAGGTTTGGAAATTGGCTGCAGCTTCCCTTAATGTGATGCACGATATGCCAGTTCATGCACTGAAAGAGCTATATTTAAGATAGCCAACACAGCATCTTTTTCCAAATATAATGACACTGTCACATGCGATAGCAACTGTCAAATGAACGGTTTATTGATGCAGAATGAGCAAACTCTACACAAGAACATTTTTGGATTATCTTGTTACTTTGGGGGCTGCCCTTACTATGAACTGAGCTCTGTGGATTGAGATATGAATAATAACTCCAAACACTGGCAGAATGCACCGCAGCTGCTTATTGACAGATTGCTCTCGAAGTGAATGCAGATTTAGGTTTCAGTGCACACTTCCTTTAAGTCTCACCTGAGCACCTGAGGGATGGCGAACATGAAGGCATCGTGGAATATGATACACAGGGTACCAGTCAGGAAGTATGGACCAAACTTGCGTGCCAGAGTCCTGAGCAGGAAGAAGCCAGAGCTCTGCTCCTTCTGCAGCTTCCTGAGGAGCTGAGCCTGGTCAGGCAGTCTGCTTCCGAGCGCCACACCCGATGCCAAGGCCTTCTCCTGCCTGCCAGAGAGAGAGAGAGAGAACACAGTTACAGACAAGACAGCTGTGTCGGAGATGCTCCTCATGGTGCCGGTGCCTTTCAAATCTTTAATGTAAAACAGATTTAAAAGTTGTATAAAATAAAAAAAAAGATTGTTATTTGGACTCAAGTATTCGCTAGCGCTAGTAAAAAACATTATTCACTGACAGAACGATGGATCTTCAAAGCACTAGCTCATGTTAACAAGCTTTTGTCTTGACATTATGGTTCGGTACAGGCTCAAGAGTCCTCTTTGGACTTGTGAGGAGATGTCCTGAATTTCAATTATCGCAATCATGGCTTAGTCATGTTCTGCTTGGGCGATTAATTCACTAGCACCATGCTGACAGTCGGCCACATTGCAATAAAATGGAATTGATACTTGGCTGTTAAGTTGTGACAGTAGTTAGAGCTGTGTTGTGGATCACAGGCATGTG
>JAQNCA010000024.1:20779358-20798878 GCA_029783725.1 Acanthurus tractus | reverse complement strand
CTGTGTGCTGATGAGCAGGTAGAGCTTTTTTATTTTTTTTGTCTAAAAACAGCTTTCACTGTGTCTGGGAAGGAGTTTGATGACAGCAGTTAAAGTGAATCAAAACAGATACAGGCTGTAAAACCATAAAAAAAAGAAAGAAAAAAGAAAAACAGCTGAGAGGTGGTGAAAGTTTGGTGTATTTGTGGGGATCTAAGAGACGAGTCAGGTGATAATTATTTTAGGGTTTGCCACCATTAGTGCAACCTTTTACATTCCACAGTCATTTTATCCACTGAAAATACTGACTACTACAGAAATCCATTAACAATTAATTTATATTATAGCACTCAGTGATTACTAAAAAAATACCAATTAATCGCAGCTTAATGTTTAGCGCAATACTGCACCTTTGTTTTTTTATTGTTTGATCAGTTCAAGTAAAAGTTCAGAAGTTTTCTATGGGACTGCATATCTCCTTCATCTGGCACACCCACAGTATGTCAGTCGGTTGTACCAAGCCCATGGAAAGAACTTTATGTCCTAAACTGCTGGTACTTTGAGTCCTGAACTGATGACGTTGGGCCTGTAATTCAGACCTTAGCATAAGTGGGCAAAACGTAAAGCTGACCCAGGGAGAGGACCCTTCTATTCCTAGCCTTCCGCTCTGACTTGCCATATTACTGCAAACCATCAGCCCATCTGTTTGTACAAGTCAGTGGGTGGAACTAAGTCCATCACTAACCCCCGAATCAAAACCCTACCTTATAATTACACAGGAAGTGTGCAGTGCTGGGGAAGGAATAGGGGTTTTTTTACGTCATGGTATTGCTGATTATAGTTAGTGTTGTGTGTGTGCTTTTCATCAATAGTGGCCACGATTTGTTCGTGGGCTGACTGACTTGGGTAGAACTGTTCCCATACATCTGAGGCTAAGCTGAAGGGCATTATAACAAGTTGTTCAGGGAAACAAGAGTGCAGTGTTCCAGGCCTGCACCCAGGGAACGGGTGGTGGTAGGCTACAATCAACATTGAGAAAACGATTTCCTTTTTTTAAAGAAATGTCCGATAAATACATTTGTATGTAACAACAGTTTGTTGTTTGCCCCCTTGGAAGTTTAAATACGAACCCCAAAATAAATGATCATTTTTTGAAATATGTCTCCTGATACAAGAGACGTCTCAGTTTAATTTCACCCAAACGCGTGCTGATATTTACTCAGGAGTCTGAAAAGACCGCAGCTGGGGAAGGCTGTCTGAGAGTGAGACTGTGCAGGACCTGTGCACAGATGCAGAAAGAGGAAGCTGTACAGATGACTGTGCAGGTCAGCTTTAGAGCTTTGCTATGCTGCAGTAACCCTTCCTATCTGGACTCAGCACTCCTTCATTGCATTGTTTAATCTTCACATCACTCCTGCTGAGGATAAACAACATTTTAAGCCTGCCATGCCACCCATGTTGTGAGCTACACCCCCCTTCTGTTTGCTCCTACTCATCATTTAAGTATCATTTGAAATCTGCTGAAAATGAGTGGGAGTGAGACATTTAGGGCTGTTTTCATCAACACAAGCCACTGAAATCATTTCTCTGATTGCACACCAGCACTTCTATAAATAATTGTCTGCAACCCAACCTTTATCCACCCTTAACCAGGCAGGGGGAGTACGCAACTTCAATTCTAGATTTTTGGAGATAAAAGGAAAAAAAAAACAAATGTTAAGATTAAAGATATCATTAAAATATTGCATAAATGTAAGCAAGCCTTGCTCTGATTCAGTTCCAAATGCTGGAGTTGTTGGGAAAAACTGTGTATTTCAGGTATGGTTTTATTTCGTCAGCTCACAACTCAGTTGGAAAACAAACAAAACAATTTATCTTTGTCTTTCTTCTTCGAGCAAAATATGTTACACCTTAAATATTTGCTTGTTTAGAACAACTTTAGAACAAAGGCTGTTTTGGCCAACAAAAAGACTTAACCTTTCTGTGTCATCAGTGTGTTAAACTGTGTGTCAACACAGTAGTACTCTACATCAAACATCCTCTCACACCACTACATATATACACTGTACATATGTGTACATGTGTGTACATGTGTGTACGTGTGTACATGTGTGTACATGTGTACACACTTCAGAGTGCGATATACATACGTGTTTACAGAGCACTGTCTGAGTCTACAGGGTACTGCAATATTTGCACTGTGTCCAGCACGATAAATCTATCTCTGGTAATGCATCTTTGCACCTTAGTGCCTGGCCAAAGTTCTGTGTGTTGACTATATATTTTTTTCCCTTTCTCTGTGCTTTGATTTATACAGTCAATGGCTTTGACATGTGAGCCAACAGGACAAAACTTTATGGAGCTTTTTTATTTGTTTTGTTTTGTTTTTTTGCCACATTTTCTTAAACAACTAAAAAAGTTTGGGACTTTTATTAGAAAGAAAAGAGACCACACGAAACATTAGGTGGGCCCAAGCAGCTTGGCCGGTGTACTCTGAATCTTAAAAAGGCCCAAGTTGATATGAAAAGACATTATTTACCACCTTGTTTTATCATGAAAGTGTTAGTGTGAAACTAATGCGGCTGCACAGGTTTGAACCTTATCTATAAAGTCTTTTGTAAAATTAATTTGAATACTTAGGGCTTCTGGCAACTAGAACTAAGAGAAACACGCTTTTTCGTTGGCTTATTTGTTTGTCTTTTTACATTTTGAAACAAGATCCAGGTATGTTTTGCGGACTCAGAAACTTTACCTAACTCTGTGTCAGCATAGGGCGGGTTAGATAATCAATGACCTTAATGTTGAGTGAGATGTTCCTTTAAGTCAAAATCCATACTGAAGCTCAACCTTTTTTTTTTATAGTTTTTTATCACTTTGCAAGATCATGCTTATCCTCCCTTGATTTATTGATGTAAGCGTTACAGAAAGTTAGGAGGGAGCCCTGAGCATTTACAGCCTCACAAACTGACAACAGACCCACAAAATTAAAAAGAACTCAGTCAGATAACAGCTGCTTGGACAGATACATTTGAGGCTCAACTCAAGAGTAAAATCAGGAGAGTCACAGTATTTACCACAGTCATGCTGCGAATTATGGGGCTGAGTAGGAAGACCATGTGCTGCTGGATCTCCTGGCTCCTCTCTAGCAGGATGTAGAAGAACTCAACAAACCCAAAGGAGGCCAGCAGGAAGCCCAGCACCTGAATAGGACAGGACAGTAATGGAAGACTCATTAGAGAAACTCTCCATCTGCAGTCACACTTTCCAATACATTTCTGCTTGAACTAAGCATCTTGTTAGGAAAAAACTACCATGGATTTTGCTTTTGTGCCTGTTTTCAGTCATGTGAAAAACCTTGGACAAAAGATCTTAAGACAGGCTAAACTCCATGTGAAGTCTCACCATCTTGGCGGTGCAGAGGCACGACATTCGGATGCAACCGCGGTCATGGCAGTAGAGGTGAAGGCAGTAGAAAGGTGCCAGCAACCACAAATAGACACAGGGGACCCAAACCAGTACTGTGTTCTGGAAACACTGGGTCAGATCTGGGTTGGCTGTGTACCATGTACGGTTCCAGTCCTACAAAAAAGAGAAAATAAGAAAGTCAAAAGTTCAGGTTGAGACAATATAGTCAGAGTCAGAAACTAAGGTAAAACTGTGAGATTACAGCCATCATCCAAGAGACATAGCAGATGAGGGCCAAGTCCACAGAATCCCGGCCTGGTGCAGGTCCTACGTTTCATCCATCGAGGCAAAGGAGAGCGAAATCATAGCGAGTCAACAGAAAATCTCTCTGTGCCCAATCCTGAGAAAGTGTGAAATGAAATAGGATTCTCTTTTTGCTAAAAAGCTGAGTCACTTTTGGATTTTTTTTCTGACCACGTCTCTGGCTTGTGTTTAATTTGAGCGTGTGCGCTTTAAACATTTTAAAATGCGAGGTCAAAGATTATACCAATAATGAAGCCTATAAACAATAAAAAGGCCGAGCAGACGAGGTGTGTTGGGCAAAAGCTGCCAAAAGTTTGAGATTACATAACGATAGCAGAAGCAAGAAAGGCTGTCAAAAAAACAAAAAAACACTCGTCAGGCTCTAAGTGACTTGTTGTTGTCTTGCTTCCCTTGTTTATCACCTCGCTGGCCTAACGAGGGGCAGGGTGTCTGGCTGTGCTAATGAGGCTGCCCTGCGGAGTCACCACAGGAAGCGGTTTTAAAGTTTCTAGCATGGCAGAGCAGTCTGGCCCTGCTGGTAGACTCCAAAGTGGGATAAGAGAGAGAGACCACAATTGATGGCAGCTGCAGGGTCGTTATGTAACTATACGGTCCCCCCACAGCCCTGCCAGTGAACTGCGGCAGGTGAGGTGCACTTTGCAGTCACAGATGCTGTTGCTTGGGAAGAAGCATGTCTCGGCATGAGCAGTGATTAACTGAACTTTACCATCAATCGCTACTGTTAGGAGCCACGTGGGTTCTGAATCATTGTCTGACTGTGCTTACAAACACCTAAACCTGCGCTACCGCAGGGTCATATAAAAACAGGGTCATAACATAGGAGGTGTAAGTTATGTAAGAAGCATACCATTTCACACGTACTGTATACCAGAGGTCTCTGTGAGCACTGATGTAACAAAATCCATTTTGGTGATGAATCTTTTCAGAGGCAGTGAGTGGGAGGCTACTTTCGCAGACTCCTCTGACTCCTGCGGTTGATGGCAGATGGATGAACAGACCCCTTTTCATGTAAGAAATAAACCTTGTCGAGACCTCTTCAAGCACTTTCTTGTGCATTTTGCTCAGTACTTATCCTGTTTCTCACCCTTGGCTGAAATGGTCACAGTAAACTTGTAGATGCCAACAGTTTGGGTGCCTCAAGGTGTCTATTTTTTACCTGACAAACACACTAATGTGAAAACAAATCTGCTGAATGTCCTTTTTACATACTGTAGAGGGCAATTCAGTGTGTGATAACCCACTTAAGTTGCAATTCATGTTCTTACAGGTTAAATAAATAAAATTTTGTGCAGGGTTGTGAGCAAAAAAGTGTACTCAGGAAGACCAAGTTTCTGTCCATTTCAATTTGTTTGTCAAAGAACAAACGGCTTGGTTTAAAGATAAAGAAACTTTACACTTGTTCATAAATTAGCCCCTTTCAAGTTTGTCCACCTTATGTTCCTGGAGAAAAACTGCTGCTGAGTCGGACTGTGCCTGTTCAGTTTAGCAATAAAATGTAACAATGCTACCCTGAGGCGGTGACCTAGTAGTGAGCAATGACGCTATTCCAAAAGTATGTGAACGGTTGATTTCTACACTTAATAACTCAAGGTACTTTGCAGCCAGCACGAGACAAAAACATCCGCTATGTTTTGTTGGGGTTGTTATACTGCTAAGCTGGTACTTGAACTTTCATAGGAAAGAGAGATACACAAGAAGATACACAAGTCTACCTTCACTTTCTTAATAAAATTTGACAGATGTTGTTTTTGAGGCTTTGCAGGAGCGAAAACAGAGGAAAAAGCCATAATGAGAAACAGAGGACAGGGAAACAGAAAGAGGGGGAAGTAGGGAGCGCGTGCATTTAGCAATTTTGTCTTTCCAGCTGGATTGTGGCCATTCTCTCTTACAGTCTAGATTCAGAATGTGTGTTAATGTGCGAGACTAAAAAGCCACTCCAACTACAGCAGCTTACTCAGCGTGACATATCTCCTCCTCGCAGCATCACAGAGCAGACTGACGGTAACTGCAGCTCTGACATGCATCAAAGGTAAATTCTCCCATTCAGATTTGCTTTAGGTTAGATTTCCAGTGCATTCACTGTACAGGCTGAAAACTGAGAAGGTCAGTGTATCCTATAGGGATTTCTGTCTGTACTACTGAGTGCTGCCAAATAGCATTTTAGGCTAACCCATTGCTCTCTTACTTTTCTACACTGAGCACTTATTGTTTTTCTTTTTCATCCTATCATCTCGTAATAAACAGCAAATACCCATCTAATTCTAATGAGCAGCATAATTGATGGTCAAGGGCACAAGAACAACATGCTAATTTGGCAAATGCTAACTGCTTTAATCATAAAATGCCACCAATTAGTCAGGATTTAACAGGTCAGGAGAAGGTTATGAGCAAAAGTAGCTATGCCCTTAAAAATACATCGCTAACGGCAGACGCTCACTATTCAGGCTCAGACAGACAAAAACTGCTCATAATGTTAACTTGATCAATCGATACTGACTTATTGAACAAGCAAGAATTTTGTAACAATAAAACCTGCCTGAGGTTCAGTTTACATCTGTAAATGTTAATTATCTTATAAATGAACTGGAAAATAAAAGACACACAAACACACTCAATAAATAAGAGTTCAGGGTCAGTAAACACATCACAAACTCACCCACAGAGGGTCCAGGCCACTGAGTCTGCAAAAGGCATCCATCTACACGCTTGCTTCTTCCTCACTGATGCTCCACTTGTTTGGGTCGATTAGCAGAGCTCCTCACACTGCACAGGGTAACACACACTCACCACTGGTGTGTGTGTTTGTATGTGTGAGTGTGTTTCTGATGTGGGATGAAACAGTTAAGGTATGTATCCTTATTAGACTTTTCCTCTTTAGCTGATAGTAGTGTTACGTGAAGTAGCCTGTTCCTGCCTGACCGTCTGAGTGGAGCTGTCTGTCTTTTGAGTGTCTGTGTGCTTTAGGGTGTGTGTGTGTGACTTTTCCTCCCTTTTAGCAAAACATCTTCTCTCAATGAAACTCTGTTTCTGTCCTCCTCCCTGTTTGAACTGCTGCTGCCCTGAGATTCTATGTCTGTCTGACTCTCACTCCGTCTGCCTGCTGTTTATGAGTGAGTCGACTTGTTGGGTGGGTGGAAATCTCTCTCTCTCTCTCTCTTTCTCACCCCTCTCTCCTCTCCCACATCTGCTGGATTTTGATCAGAACACCACAGCTACTCCCCTCAATGGGATGACAGTCCCACACCCAGACACACTCCTCCCACTTTCGCTCACTGCCCCTAACCTCCTTTCTCACTCCGTCTTTTCCCCCATTTCCCCCACATCCCAAACCACCAGTCGTCTGACCACACAGTGTCTGCCTGTGCACAGACATACCTTTAAAACTGAGACCATCAACACTTAGAGAAATGGCATAATCTTCACCTTCGTTATGCTCATATTCAATGCAATTGAAGCTCTAATCGCTGTTGTGTGTCATCTATTCATATGCATCACCATACTGGAGTGCATGTGCGGAAACCCCTGTGCAAGTGGACAGTTGCTTCTGACATACTGGATGAGTAACAAACGTAACAAATGTAATGCTTTTCAGCCCAGACAAGCACATTAGTTTGAGTCTTCGACCTCAATGGCACAAAACATCACATGTATTTCCAAGTATTGCAAAAAATCTGCTGATATAGGAAGAAAAGAGAATACGTTTAGTTAATTAGTCATCTCATTGGACTGAAACTTGCACTGTAAGTGGAAAATGTGAAATCATTTCACAACTTTGTCACAAAATGTCCTGTTGAATTAGAAGAAGGTTAAGTTTAAATTCTGTGGCTAAGGAACATTTAAGAAACAAAAGGGACATGATGTTCAGATGATGAAGGAGTACAGTAAAATTAACAGTAGGTTATCGGTGCCTTTTATGTGTGTGAGGGCATCTGTGCAATTTTGTCTTACTGAAACAGAGGGAATTACAGGGATATGTTCGTCTTTTTAGATTAAAAAATATAACAAAGTTTGTCATCAGACATATTCATACACCGAACAAGCACGAAAACAAGAGTGTGTGTCATTGCAGCTCTTTGTAGTCTGCAGGAAAGCAGCACCCAATGGCGTGATCATGGTCACTCTGGTCAAGACATGGGGAAAAAACTTCAGCACAGCAGCTGCGCAGGAAAGTATGACACTGCCTCGACTGCGAGGAACATCACCACAGCCATCATCACTGCAAAGAAGAAACATGGAAAGTCCGGCAGAGAGACAGACCACCACCAGGCCCTGCGTCTCGCCATGTGCACATATGAAATTGTTATTCTTTTAAAAAATGAGTCATCACTTTATATTTCTCCTCTAGTCTCCTCACAAGTGCTTTTTACTCAGCACTTCAGCTAGCTCTTGACGCAAAGCAGTCAAAGTTATGTAACATTAAAGGGGAATTCATTTGAATGTGAAATTTTAAGAAAAAATGGATTTGAATGTGCTCCTCCTGGTGCCACTAGCAGTGATATTTGAAAAGGAAACTGGAGCTATAAATGTAGTATAAATGTGGTCAAGAGTGAATACCTTAAATTGACGGGTGTTGGGTGTGGTTAACATTAAGGAGGGCTCAGACGGTCGAGGATTCAAAATGACCATTAACTGTACCTATGGTTTATCTTAGTTGTTTTTAACGTTAACACATGGAACATTAAGAGAAGTGCATTAGTGTAAAAAGGCCTAATGTAGCTGTCAGACAGACCTAAACAAAACAAATAAAACACAGTCCAACCCACTCTTGTGTTATGTCTCAGTCCCCCAGCCTGAGAGGAGTGTTGCTACCACCGAGAAATGGTCCAGAACATCTCACTGGACCAAAACCAGTGAGGTGGGCAGTGTGTGTATTTGAGTTTGGGACCGTGGCACAGGTTGCAGTGTTTATAGTGCACCTTTGTGACCCAGATAATACCCAGAAACCCAGCACTGACAAAGGCTTGTCTTCCTTTTGTGTCATTGCTCACATACTGACACACTTGAATCTGGCATTTGGCTTTATGACAGTCTTTCAGGGGATAGGTAAGGACTATGGCAACATGCACCGTGGTCCCAGAGTCAGTTTACATGTGCAGTCTTCAAATTGCTTCGCTGTCTATTTGTAAATCATTTCCATTCAGGTTGTTTGTAACTGTGAAAATATTGGGGGGTTGTGTGGAGGCAAGACAGCTTAATACCTCTCCTGTTACATCCAGAATAAACTTAACTCCAGCACCTGAGCAAAGACTCACCAGCCGATTGTTCTCAGATAAGAGCTTGAGGTTGGATGTGTTGCAACTTACGTAAAAGAAAAGTAGAACAAAAAACAACACAGGCCCAGAGTCATACTTTTGCAGTGACGTCCAAAAGCGCTGCAAACTGCTGGCCCAGGCCCAAGATGGGTGATGATACACAAACATACACACATTTGGCTGTAAATACAACCCAAAATGAGCTCCATACCAGATGCTGGCCAGACTGCAGACTGTTTACACCACTGGAGGGAAAGAAAGCGCCCTGCAAGGACCCAGTAGGAGTGTGGCTCATGGGGTGTAGTAAGAGTAATGTGGACCTTGCAGGCGGTGCATGCAGAGGATGGCTGCGGGGGTGGCAGTGCCCCAGCCAACCCGCAGTGAAGCGGTGGTTAACCAGTCTAGGTCACCTACACTTCCTCTGGCCTCTCTCCCTTGGAGGAAAAACAGTCTAGTCAAAATAATGGTGTCATTTTGGCTTCTTACGTTTGTGTAAGCGGAGACAAATTTAGCAACTGCAGCAAAGGGAGGGGCCTAAAACCGATTAAGAAACACGTGAACAAAATATATGCTCTGTATTTTCTTTCTCTCCCTTAGCTCTTAAATAGGCATCTTAAATGAGCAACGCAGCTCCAACGTAGCCTGTAAATTCAGATGTGTCAGCCTACGCAAGCAATTATAACCGGGCCCTTTCTTCCGCTTCCCCCCTTCCCGCTTTTACCCACAGTTCAATCTTTTCTTGTCCTCGCTGCTTTGCTCTCTAGTTAAGATTAACCTTTAGTTCTACACTGCTTCCTGTCTGCCAGCAGGACTGCTGTGATAAGCAAATTGACTCGATATAATGAGGATGATATTGTGCAAGTACTGCATATGCGTATCTGTACCCGTATCTGCTTCCTCAGACTGTACACTCCAGACTGGTCTCACATGCCTCTGTGAGTGATATGAGCCTCAAAGTATTTACCACCTAACTGCCCTGGCACCTGCTGAGGAGTCATTCATAAGAAGTCCAAATGCTCAGAGCATGATGACTCACACACTGTTAAAGAAATAACTCACAAGAAAGAGTATTTTGGAAATTACACTTATTTGCCTTCTTGCCTGAACCTGTAGGCCTAGATGAAAACACTGATAGGCCTGTATCCCCGTATGCTTACAGTTTATTTGAAGTTACAGTCAGCAACCTTTAGCTTAGCTTATCATAACAACTGAAAACAGGGCAAAAGATATCATGAGTCTGTCCGAGAGCAACAACATCAGCTAACCTGCATCTAAAGCTCAAGGCAGGGTTGCTTACATAGTCACAGAGGAGAAGCAAGAGTGCACCAAATTGACTCGGGATGTCACAAAGTGAGGCAAAGATGTGTTTGAGTAAGTAGAAAATGCTCCAAGTCAAAAATTAACCTAGAACTAAACAGAGTCTCTTTAACACGCGGAGACAACACAAAATGATGCCAGCCAAGCTTACTGGCCAGCTGTGCCCCCTGCTTTCTGTGCTTGGAAGTTGTCGGTGAGCTGAGGGATATTTAGTTGGGAGCAATCTGCAACTTCACCCCTAGATGCTGCTAAATTCTACACACTGGACTTCAAATTCTCAAGGGGGAAGCTTGAGCTCTGAGCTTTGTTTTTATCTGCTTCTTCTTTGAAAAGTGACTTTTACTCTGAATTTTACATTAAGTGACGCTTTGACTGCGTAGCCAATTTAGAATTTGCAGAGCCCGTTTTTTTTATGTAACTCAAATCTCAACCCGACATCTTCAAACCACAGACACAGTAAAGATGCTCGTTTTCTCCTCAGAAGGCAGATGGCTTCCCATCATTTTCTCAAATGCCCTTGACCAGAAGGTGTCTGAATGAGACTGTGCTGTGATTACCCTTCAGAGGAAAACCACACGAGATGACCGCCAACCGGAGGAATGGCAGAGGTGGCGCATGACTGGTTTAGAGCACCCTCTCTCAAGAAAACAGTGCAAAAAAACACTTAAATGTCAGTTATTTTTTTTTACATTTTTTGTCCTTGCCCATATACGCTTATTTTTTAAAAAATTCATCCATTAATAGGAAGGTGCAAATAGTTTCTCCTCAGTAAAGATAAATATAAAAATAATTTTTAAATGACTAAAACAGTTTAATTGGGGCTCTAAAATGATGAGATGAAAAAGGTTTATTTTGTGAAATGTTATGATAAAATGTGTTATCTGCTTGGTTATGGGTCTGAAGACTTGCCATGACTTTATCCCTGTAAAGAAGAGGAAATGCAATGAAGGAGTCATCACTGAAATTGTGAGTGTTTTCTGAAAATAATGTAAGTGTTCCACTTCCTCTTGAGTGTCATCGCAGATTTCCAGACTGACAGACCTATTTGGCAATGCATTCTTTGTTAAGAAATGATCTCCATATGTCACATGTTTCCTAATTTTGAGTTCAAGAAACCTTATGATGAGTTCATTTGGCAATTCTAAAGGCCATTTCTATTATAACATAGCCTTCTAAAGGTATGTGATGATGATGATGATGATGAGAGCTTTTATAAAGCTTTGAGCTTAGTATATTCATCAGTATATTCATCTCACTATGTAAACCTCTCTATGTAAAAGCTATTTATCTCTGTTGGGTGGGCAGGCAGGTTTATTAGCAACTTGTCTCAAGTTATAACCCCCCACATAATGGCAAAATATGAAAACATCAGGCTTATCTTACAAGGAATCAACATATTCCTTGTAAGGGCATGTGAGAGACTGCTTTCATTCTGTTTTCCATGGGCGAAAAACCCCCAATGTTTTGTAAACAGTTGGTCATCAACATTTAGGCTACTCTGAGAATAGCATCAAAATAGATGACGCATCAAAAATCTCAAACTCTTTTATATTTTTCTTTTTTGTGGAATAAATTCAAGCCACAGGCACAACACTGGGTAGTTGTGCCTCATGTGTAAGCCGGTTGTGAGTTTTGATTGGGTCTGACCGGCTTGTGTCTCACTGCTGACCCATGCAGCCACAGTCCGTCCAAACAAAGGGGAGACGATGTGAGCCAGGAGGCCACAGCATGGCTTGGCTATTGCAGCTGCAGGCAAGGCAACAAAAGACACATTTTCAACACTGGTGTAACTCTGGAAAAACAAGTACAAAATAGCCTTTTTTTTAGCCAACTCTGGCACTTTTAGAGTAATTCTTATTAATGTACAATGTCCCTACAAATGAAAAAAGATTATTTTTGTGTATTCATGTGTATTCTTGAAACTTGATGTGCACAACATTATGAGAAAATGTTATTTGTAGCCTAATCCACACATATACTGAATCATCCATTCCATCTGTTTTTGCATCTCTCATCCATCCATCCATAGCCTTATTTTGCCTCGCACAGCATCTGCAGAAACTCCGGAGTCTCAGTTTAAACAGGCAGGCCCTCTGAGTAAACAGTGTCCAATTACAGTAACAATGCTTAATAGGATATTGTGGCTTCTCTCTAAACTCAAAACAGACCTGCAGCTACCCTAAAATAGCAGCGAGTGGAAATCCATGGGACAGTCCCCCGTCACTCGTTGCCCAATAACCTGTATGACTGGCTCCCCCCTTAATAGAGCGTGGAGCCTGACTCCCACTCACTCTGGCCTCTGGTGACGTATGAAGGCACCAACTCATCACGAGTCACCGCACTGAAGTGGTAAGACAAGAATCAACAAAAACAATCCCTCGTCTTTTCACTTGCGGATTGTGGATCGAGACTTTCTAAAAATATCGCCTTGAAAAACTGAGGGGGAGGCTCAAGCTGTGGTTGTGAAATTTATTAGGGAATCATCCACTCCCTGCAGCCTCGAAAAACATGTTTTTTGAGGGAAACAAATGAGATGAATACAATGTGGTAAAATGGTGATGACCGGCAGATTTTCTTCTGCTGATGATTTCATATTTCTGTGATTTTCTAACCTCATAATTAAGTCACAGTTTTAAATCCGGTTGGTTTCACTTCTTATTTAATTTCTTATGGATTGCTGCCAGCTGTTAAGCTGTTTCATACATTGTCTTACCACTTCAGTTTTATACATATTAGAAACAAAGAAAGTAAACACTTGTTTGCTAGCAGTGATCCCAGCAGCGCTTCCGTGGCAAAATGACCCTGAAATGTACTATCTGTTCTCATATGCAGCGTGAAATACTGTCCGAAACTCAAATCTAAAAACCAGCTAAATTAGTCAACATCACACTAATACATTCTGAAACTCATGCTATTATTTCCATGCATTCATGCAATCCACTGCTATTCCCCTCCATTTATATGTCATAAAAATGCTGGAAAAATGAGCACCATACTCCACTCTAAATCATGTATCTGCCCACATGACGAATCCACCGATTCGACAGCCGTGCTCGTCACTCAACTTTCTTTTCGAGGCCATTTGCACTACAGTATGTACTCATCACTGGAAACCCACAGTTAGCACTCCGTAAATCAAACAGTACAAACATGACTTCCGGAAACCATATAGGACAGCAAGGACTGGGATGGCAAAGCAAAACAGAGCCACATCCTGTGGCTAACAGGAAATACTGGTTAAATGATGGGCTTCGTAAATGAAGGGCGGCTTGCTTTCTATCATCACTTCCTTTAAATGGATTGTTTGCCTTATTGTGTCTCCCTCTGTGTTTGAAAATAAGTGCAAAAGTTGAAAATGACTCTATTCTATTGATAGATACGAGCACCATAATGTTGACTCTTAAACAAACACAATTTCTCCTCAAACGCCTTTGTGGTTAATTCTCATACTGAGCACAACTTGTTTATATAAACCAGCTGATGTGCCCGAGCTTGCCGTTGAGGTGCACCTAATTTCTGTTGACTACACAGCTGGCTGCTTTTCACTCATTTTCCCAAGCTTGTTTACATGCTTGCTTTAAACAGTCTTGTGTCGGTTGGCCATGAATGTGTCTTCTGTATTGGCTTCCTATCTGCAATAGTGGTTATTATCTAACAGGTTCATTCAGAAATCTGTGCAAATGTCTTGACAAGGATTGCCTTAACACGCACCAGTTTTCAATTGCCCCACGCTAAGGAACAGATTCAAACATTTATCTCCCATCCCACTGGTGTAAAAAAAAAATCACTGCAAGGAATAGTGCCAGACAGACAAGGGCCATTTAACTTGTACCAGACGAAGCTAAATACACTCTCCAGTGTCCATGAAAACAGGCGGTTTAGAGTGTCATTTAACCAAGTCTGTATGGTGCACAAGATTTTCAAGCGTAAACAATTCAATAATGGAAGAGAAATCACTTTCCTCGGGTTTTAATCTTGTACAGCCATCTATAAAAAGGGTTAGGTGGCGGCTTTTAGGAGACTTGGTAAATTTGAATCAGAAAATAGTCGTCTTTTTAGTTCTATTTTATGAGACGTTTTGCCTTTTCCAGAGGGATACCACCAAACCGTAAAATGTTTGGCTTTTTAAACAATGTTGCATAACTTTAATTTGTTTCGTAACCTAGTTTTCTAACAACTTGGGATGACTAACTTGTTTTTGAGAGGAATACCATGCCTTTAAGGAATTCATATTGTCAGAGGTAACCCCAGTATTACTAGAGCAACAATCCTCTATAGTCATAAAAAATAGTAATAAAATAAAAGTGACATGCAACTTAAGTTGTTAAAAAGTCGAATTGGAAGCCAACTAAAGGCGATCCTCCGTTTCTGATCTTTCACTGTGGCATTCCAATGTAAAGGTAAAAAAAAACAAACAAACATTTTACGTTCAATTCATCACACAGGCTGATTTCACCATCAAAATCCATAGAGACCGGTGGCAAAGAAAGCAGACTATATCCTCACAATAATGCACCTCGCAGCAGGACATGTTTTTCTCTGTCTCTTTCTATTCTCATGGGAGAAATTTATCTTTATTGCTTCACATCTGTTCACAAGCAGACGGCAGCCACAGTATAGGTTTGGGGCCTTCTGAAAGTGAGAATGTCACCAATATTTACAATGCATGTCTCTTTGGTATCTAAAGTACCCAGAAACATGCAGTAAGGACAGAGCCTCCCTCCCAAGGAGCCACTGTTCCCCTTGTGGTCTCATGCATTTTCCCACAGTGTTCCGGTGTTGAAAAACTAAAGCCTTTTCCTTAGGTGTGAGAATGAAGATTTTTATACTGGGATAAAAGACAATCTCTTTGAATAAAATAGGAAGATGCAGAAGATTAATGAATGTAGTATTATTCAGCAAGCAAGGTGGCACATGGCATTAGTGAACGACAAAGGATGCAGGGCCTCAAGAATGAGGTGTCTGTTTTTGTTCCCTTGTGTTTTAAAGCCAGAATTATCGTCTCCAAGCAAAGGTACCAGTCAGTGTCCATAATCCACAGGAATGTAGGGGAACTTCAACAACTCCAGTAAGATCTAAAACTGTTTGTATGTGTTTCCTTTTCATCTGGGAGGCTGCACTAGTTTGGTGTAGTTATCCATTTTCTATGCCAGTAACCAAAAGGTAAACATGTACATAAAGCTTTTACAAGGGTTTTGGAAAACACTGACGGTCTTCAGTGGGAGGGAAAAAAATTAAAGGACAGTTTAGTAACAACTGTTTTGTGAGACAAAAACACAATGTAAAAAAAAAAAGGAGCATAGTGTGCTCGTCTCTGCATTTGATGTGTCTCAGAACTATAACATGTGACCTTGGACGGAGTCCACCGCTTTTTTATGAGTTTATTTATTCGTTCAAATTAAATGCACAATTACGGCTGTGGTCATTTTGAGTGACAGCAGCTGCTCGTTGTTTGCAAGGCATTACAAAAGCATTGATGGCACTGTGCATCTTTTCCAGCTCTGCCCTTCAACCAAAACAAAATCATTTGGGCATAACAATCACAGGCTGTACATTGAAATCAGTTTTATTTTAGTAAGCAACGTTGCACTCAGAAAATTATCTCTGGTTATAAATTATTCCATTTTTATTGTATGATTTCAACAGAAACTGTCTAAAAGATAGTCCACAATACTGATAGATCTTGTGATTATCCTGATTAACTTTGAAGACCCTTAAACCTAACTAGGTGTCCTCCAGAGAAAGCTTTAACTCACTGTGTCTGTATTATTTACCACACCACCCCCAACCCCTGCTTTAGTTTTTGTCATGTCTTTACTTTTTGTGTCATTGTCATGTGATGTACTATACCAAAGAGCAATGCTAAAATGTTGATCATTTTTATCAACTTGGATATTTTTAAAACATTAAAAAAAGGGAATTTCCTTGCTTTCTGAAATGCAGGGCTTCACATATCTGTGGGAGAAAAAAGGTGCAACATACACATACACAGGGACATTTGAAAGTTTTTGAATTTGAGGTGATGGAGATTTTGACTCCAAAAACAAAAATCCTCCAGCTTCCAAGGGCCTAAGGCTGACCCTGCTCATAAAGCATTGAACCAAATTCATTCTTTTTCATTTGATTTGAGCAGAGTGTGGACAGGAACAATACTACAGGTGTAAATGCTATGCTGACGCATGTTGCTGTCATATCTTCTACATCTGGGTACATAACTAATTTTAATTCAAATCATACACACACACACACACACCCACACACAGGCTTTGGGTGTCCCACCACACCAGTCATGGACCAAACGAGACAAGACCTATCATGTCTCCTCTCAGTGAGAGCAGACATTGTTGACTCACTGTAGAGGCGCTTAGCCTGGGTCCTACCACAGCTATGCACTGTCTGACCAGAGCCTCGGAGCAAGGGTGTGCAGACTCACACACGTCCACGGGTACATGCAAACATTACACAAACACAGTGAGACACATACACAAAGGTACATTTTCTCTTTTTCCAGCTCTGTGGTTTGCTCTTTAATCCACTAATCAGTCACAACACACTCAGGAGCAAGAAACACACTGTGTTTTTTTCTTAAGGTCTCCCTTCGATTCATTTAGACCACTAAATGTTACAGCTAACTGCTGATTATTCCATATATCAATTTTACTACTCTAAGGATTGTTCGTTCTCTGGGGGTGGATGTTACACCTGTCAGATGGTTCTGCAAAGCCTTTCTACAAAGCCACTTGTGTTGAAAGGCTTAGTTTTCTCTCCAACAGTCCTCCGACCAAATGCCCTGAGTGTGCCAGATACACTCAAGTCTGTCCACAGGATTCAAGCCCCAGGCTCAAGCTCTGCTCAAAGGCCCACTGTGCCTGACATCACAGTGAATCAAGTCATGCTCAGCTATGACGTGTACTCACATCTCACTGGTTTAGCAGGCATATGATAAAAGCATAATGTATATACAAATGCACTGCATTTAAGTTACTTTTCAATTGCCCATTGCTGGTGCTCAAAGAAAAATAGTTTATAAAACCCATGTCTGATGAAAAACATAGTGTTTTTCAAGGGTGGATTCTTTACGACATCATCAGAGGCATTTCCTTCGATATCACCTAATGCCCCAAGACAATTTTTTCATGTCAGCAATTAATTAAAATGAAATGACTTTGTTTGATGTCTTGGTTTTGTTGGTGTTGACGTAAAGTTTTCAGGGCAGTTTTTCAAGGTCGCGTAAGACTGAATCCTTTGCTTACCATATTGCAACTTTGTATTTTATATATAACATCATCAGCAGGGTTATTTTCTTCAACTCTAGACAACTCCATCTGGAGGTACAGAAATATCTTTGAACTTGACACGTGACAAGCATACTGAATTCCTGTGTGAAATCGTTGATTGCAGCTTTAAAGCTAAATAAGAAAGGGACTCTTTACAAGACACAGTCACACTGTCAGGTAATAATGCAGGCCAAGTCTCAAACAGACTAGCAATTAGTTGAATTATCCAAACCCAGTGACACAGTGACACTACTTTGGGTCCCAACAAAAGCTGTCTGCCATGCCCTGTTGCTAGTCTAGCCTTACTTGCACCTACGGCATGCACACACACACTCAAACACACTCATACATATAAGTATTCACTCAGAGAGGACAAAAGCAGTCCACAGTCCACATGTACCCGATGTACAGCCACACATGCATAGCCACCCACAGTCAGACAGACAGATAGGGAAACACATAACCGGTGTCTCACCACAAACACACAAACACACAAACACACAAAAAAAACGACACACCCCGCCATTCAATGTCCTGGCCTTGTTTACTCATGACCATCACAGCTCTGTAGCAGTCAACCCCATCATTCCACAGATTCCTGCATCCTAGCTCTATCTTATATGCTTTGCAGGAACACTCATATGTCTTCTTCTGCTTTTTAGAGACAGGACAGCACAGGCATTACTATAAATAATGCTGACTAATGTAATGAAATGCATTGCATTATTGTGACGGATGATTCAGATTTATCACACCAAATATTTTGATTGAGGGATGACATTTGCATGTTTTGTTTTTAATTTGGAGGGCCACACTGCAATGACATACATTGAACTGGAACTGTAATGATAATCAAAACTGGGACCAACAGGAGTTCACAGGGTAAAACTTGCCTCAGAGGGTCTTTATCTGTGCAACACTGCCATCTGCAGACTATAAACCATCATTCTAATAGCACCACAGGCTCCCATTTTTTCTTTGCTTAAGTTCTCTATTGACTTGTCAAACTCTAACATAACAGACGGAAACAAAAGATGCACTCTTGAGTTGTTTGACATGGAAAAAATGTTGGCCAAAAGGTGTTTTTTTTGTATTTGCGTTATTTTTTTAAATGTGTGGTTTCCTCCCACAGGCCAAAGATATGTAGGTCAGGTTAACTACATGAACTCTTAATTGCCTGCAAAGGGTAGACTTTTCTTTGTTGTGATGTAAGCTATGTTTTGTTGAGGATGTTAAACTTGCACTGCAATAAGCAGCAATAGAGACTAAATGGATGATAATGCAGTAGATCCCACTGGGTCCTTCTGATTAATGACATGGAAATTAAAGTCAAACATGACTAAGCCCTTTATTTATAAAATGTATCTTAATTATTTAGAGTTTCATCTCACTTAATTATTGAATAATTTTTAATAAATATATAATGAAAATAAATATAAATATAAATATAATGAATAGTTTAAAGACACTACTTGTACCTACAAAGAACTGTATTGGCCTTCATTTGGAAAGTTTAAGGCCTCCTAATGCATGAATCCATCATTACTTTTATAGAGTAATATTAAATAGCTGAGTTTATTTGCAAAGTCAAATCTCAAGACCACAAGATGAATATTAGAAAAAAACAATGCCGTCTTGTGACAAACATCAAAGTTGCAGAAATGAAATGTGACACAGACAAACTGCAGATAGATATTCTAAGTCTGTGTGGGTATTTAGTTACTCAGAAGGGTTTGAGTTATGCAGTTATTCAGAATTTATTTAAAAGTTATTCTGAAGGTCCTCACACAGACACAGCAGGATGTAAAGTCTAACTTAGAAAAAACTTTTAACTATCATTAGCTTGCAAATAAATATTACACAGGGTTTCCTGAGACGATGGTGCTTTACAAACTAAATCATCCCAATTGCACATTAGAAGCCTATTTAGATTAGGCATTCCCTTGCGGAAACATTTCTACTGAAA
>JAQNCA010000024.1:20760192-20777436 GCA_029783725.1 Acanthurus tractus | reverse complement strand
TGTTACATGTGAGTCCGCCACTGTTTTCTCTATAACCAAACACTTCCTTAAGAGTTCTGTTAAGGTGTGTTGTGGATTTTTTTTCACTTATAGTATAATTTTACAGATAGTCATACAAGCATCTGAACAATCGTCAGACATTACATGTAAAAAAAAAAACTTATTGTACAGATGATTATAAAAAGAAAGAAACAGAGGGGGGGTTCTGATTTCTGTATATGCAGTATATTTGTGTGTTTGTGTGTGTGTGTGTGTGTGTGTGGATGACGCGTGTCCTTGGCGAAACAAACAGAGCATGACAGAGATGAGTATGAGAGAAAGTTAAAAAGTTATATCACTGTATTCACTAATTCATCATGTCAGCTTGGTGTGTCCCGGCCCTTACATGTTATATAAATAGAGTTTCTGGAGCGCAAGTTTAACAGTTAGCAATTTAAATCTACATTCAAGTTTACAAACTAATGGAAGGCTTGATAGGCTTATCTGTTTGACGGCATTATTAACAGTGAACATTCTTATGTTCAGCAGTAGTAAAAGTAAACAGTTGTGTTTCAAACACTTAACAAAATATCATTAACTAATTACCTGAACAGTAAGAACCAAAAATCTCCACAAGCAATAATTACAGACTTTGAAACGGTACGTTAATTTATTTATTTATTTATTTATTTAACAAGTGGGCTGATTTATTTATCAATGGTCCGCTGCTTCAAACCTTAATGTCAGAATAACAGCAAAGAAGTTGACTTTTCCAAGTCAACACCCCAGGAGATCTATTGAACTTCCATTAGCATTCAATATAGGCAAACACCCACATTTTTAATGACGCGTATTTAATATTATTTTACATAAATTAACCCCTGATGCCATTTAGAACTGTGTTTGGTTCATGCCTGCTGGTGAAATATGACCCTTCTGGCCTTCCATACTACGGTTCGAGAGTCCACAGGGCAAATTTTTGCACTTGAAGTTTTTTGCTACATTAACTTGTGCATTTTTTTAAGTGGGTATACAGAAATCTTTGAAAAATATTTAGCATACATTTTGTTGTTCAATTAAATAATCATGTAAAAAGTGTAGGCCTACATTTTAGGATGTAAAACAAAACATTTCGATAACCTGTAAAGTCAAATCAAATTAGTACAAACTACAGAACAAAACTAACTTCCTAATCAGCATTCAGTATCACTTAAAAATGCAAAAGGGTGACACACATTCTCAGTGCAGTTGTGATTGTCCTGTGTGTCCTTGGATATTTCCTGGATGTCAAATCAGCACTCAAAACCTGAAGATAGAAATCCTTCAAAGAAGATCTTTTAAAGACTGCTTTCATGTTGCGTGCACTGTTACCTCCTAACAAGAAGGTCCTTGGTTTGAATCCTGGCCTGAGCAGGGCCTTTTTGGGACTCTTAATTGCCTGTGGGTGTGAATGTGAGCAGTTGAGAGGTTTTTTGTCTCTGTGTACCCTGTGGTGGACCTCACCACTAACTCAGTATCAGCTGAAATAGGCTCCAGGTAAAGATATACAGTTACAGACAATGGATGGAAGGTGTGCTGTGTGAAGTTTGTTTGCCCTCCATTGCACATGGCTTACTTCCTCTGTCCAAATACATAGGTCAGGTTAACTGGTGGCTGAAAGTAGTTATGGTTAATGGATAGAGGTCTGAATGGTTGATTCATAGAGTTAATTTGTAATAGAAAAAGGGAGATGGTTTCAGTGTGTCTAGCAGTTTGAAAAAGCTTTTGTGTGCAAATCATTTTAATCACATAGTTTATAAAAAGATGCTCTAAAAGGAATAAAGTGAACTACCTTGATTCTGCCTTTTTATTGTCAGTTCTGCCAGAATAACATGAGACATTTGTCTAGTTATAACAAAGCACTGATGCAATGAAATTTGGTTGGTTTCACTTACTTCGTAAACAGTTTCTGGGTTTTGTTTCATTAGGTTATAAAAGAATTCAGAGACGACGAGATGGAGCATCATGACACAGGGTTGGAACACGATGCTGAAACAGTAAGTATGGTCTAAGTTGGTCTGATTGATTTAGCCTTAGGATGATCATGTTTGAGTTGATGTGCCTAATGTTTCACATTTTTGTTGGTGTTTTGGGATTCGCTTACTGAGATCTGTTATATCTTAAGAAATTTTACTTTTAGTGCACAGTAACCACAAAATCTGTTCAAAGGACTTCTTGTGTTGTCGAAGTCAGTAGTCTGTAATGAAAGTGCATTTAGCCATATTTGCAGTTTTCAATTAATTTTTTAATTAATTAACTACGATCTAAGTATGTTTTATTTGTTTATTGTTTTAGGTTCCTGGATACTGGCTGCTAAAAAATGCAATACAACTAGGCTGCAAAGCTGCAATATATGTGTCTGAACGTGTCTAATACTGTATTTGGAGTGAGAACATTTTTGACCCTTGTTTGTTTTGATATGTTGATTCTGTTTGTATAAATAAATTCATGTGAATGTAAATGTCGTTCTGCGTCATTGTAAATTAAGCATGCTGAGATACAAAACTTTGTTGTACCATTGCAAGATTAAAAGTGTTGTATAGAGACCTTCACAGTCATGAAGATCTCTTTTACTGCTTTTTACAGTGTTCAATACATAAATTGCTTATGTAGATGTGGGGGTAACTGAGTCAAAGTAGATGGCACAAGTGCCAGTGTAGATTCTGTTTCATTTTTGTGTTGCAGTGCTTTCACTTGACACAGTCTGTCTGATAAATTATGTTCAAGAAAAAATAGTGCAATACAAAAAGTTTTTAAAAGCACAGACATCCAAGCTTAATAACCAATGAAATATATATGAAAAAAGTAAAAATACTACTGGAATAGCCTTTTTTTGTATCAAGTGTAATTTATACAATAAAATAAAAGGAGATTACAGTTGACAGTTAGCAAACATAAGATTTTAACAATACATTTTTAATAATTTTTAATCCTTTCCAAAGACATCTGAGCGATTTTGCAGTGCAGCAGTGGACAACAGAAAAAGATTTTATGCTTGCTGTTCTGCAGGAGATAAATACATAAACATAAGTAATGAGGACATATTGTTAATAGCATACATAGCCATCACACCCTTCAACAAACTCTCCTGTTTCAATAGTACATATATCAAGCTGAGCAATGACTTGTCATCCTGGGATAACTGTTAAGCACTCTCACACAGCTGTTCTGGGTACACTCGGTCACTGAGAAAGAGGGTCTGACAAGAGGCTTGTCCAGGGGCCCCTAATCTATTAGACCTTTCAGCGGGTTGAGCAAAAGGTTCATTCGCTCTCTAGTCAATATCAGTTTGTCCTTATTGTGCATTTAGTATTGAACCGAGGCCTTTTTACTCAAGGCTTAGACCTTTCAGTGCACTGAGCACATGGTATACAGCAATGCATCTCAAACTTCTTTTATATCACCTTAACCCAGGTGCCCAATACCCCAATTTTCAAATGAACAAACAATAAAAGAGGGAGTGGCTATCTAAAATTACATTTTTTTAATTTGACTAAATTTGAGTTAGGGTTAGGGTAAAATAAAGATCAGCACAACAGTACCAGCAAGCTTGTTTATTTTCCTTTCAAAAACCAAATTAATTCAACTTAGATTTCCTTGATATTTTCCCCTTGTCACTCACAATCCGACTAGCTAGTGGTGATGCAACTTGAGGACCATTGTGTTACAGCCAGTGGTGAAAAGAAAGAACCTTATGCAGTATCAACACATAAGTTAAAAAGGAAAGACAAACATTACATAGAGTGTCCTAACAAGAGGTTGGGTCCCCATGAGCTGCCCGAACAGCCTCCGTCTGCGGGGCTGTGAACCAAAAGACACACCCTTCCTCTAAAAAATATACCCAGTAAGTGTTCTGATGACAGAAGAAATCTCTATCAAGTATGGAGTTGTGCAAGAATGAGTCCTAAACTCAGAAATAAGTCCTTGAATTGTCAAGCATCTGGACTCCATGTCTTGAAAAGGGTTATCAGTTAGGTGCCTAAAATTATGATGAACACATCAGCTAGTCTACTCTCAAGTGTGCCTCCATAGCTCTGTTGTATTTTCCTCCCACTCTGACTATTCTAACTCAAACTTTCCATCTTGTTGGCATAGGCTATACTGTGTGAAGAATAGCACTATAGCAATCTTTTTAAATTCATACCAGTGGGTGTAGTTTGTTTAGCTTTTTATTTCTGGTGATGAATTTTGCTTTTCAGATATTATGTTCGTGTAATCTATTTGTAAACATCATCTCGTTGAGCTAAAAATTTGAATTTTCTAAGTAAGTTTTCACCACAGATCTTATTTTGTAATAATCCTAAACTCAATTGAAAAAGCAAATTTCATCTAATCTAATTTAAAATCATAAAATCAACATTATAACTGAAAAGTTGTGTTAATCATAAGTAGCACTTAAAAAAAAATTGTATTTTCCGCTTTTTAGAGGACAGGAAAAACACCAGCTTTCTTGCTCAATGTCATGGGCAGTCTTTTAAACTGAGGGTAGATCATCACATACTGTCTCTACCCCAGTTTGATAGTGCTGACAGTTTCATAGAAAGAAGCCTTTGTTGAATAAAGCCATAATGTGCTAGTCCATCTGTGGCACCTTTTAGAGTTATGAAATTACTGGTTAGTAAAAACAGGAGTGATAATTAAATTAAAACGTGGATGTTAATGAATATAAACCACTTTCCGATTATTATAGTTGATGGTTTAGTCATAGATTGGAGCTTTTTTGACGCTTTTTTATTCAAACTTCTCTAAATCTGCAAACTACCTAGGCAATCAGGAGTTAATGTGAATTGTTTAGGTTCCTTTCTCCGAATCAGGTCCAAAGGAATCTGCTGAAACACTGACTGAGACTGGCAACAAGACTTTGAAAAGAGCAATAAAACTCAACGAGAAAATGGGACTGTGTTGCTGCCCATGAATAATTGAGGTTGTAAATTTTGAGCAGTAGGAATAATACAAATCCTTATAAGTCATACAAGCTTTTCGGATACAGATTGTATTGCTTCTCTGTTTTTATATATGCAGGCTGTCAGTCAACAGGTATTTCTGTGGTTTTATGGTGACCGGCAGGTAGCATGAGGTCTATCTGTGGCATTGAGTGGGCACTGGATAGTATTTCACTTTAGAAGCACGTAATGCCAAACTAGAATTTCAGACATTCTAGTATACAAATATTTCATCTCATATTGGTCCCTTTAAAATCATAGAATCCATGGAATGATCCTTGAAACAAAGATCACTTGTTGTGTGATGGGATAAAAAGAGTGTCTTTTGGGAAGTCGGATGTAAGCTGTAAGACTGAGACATTATCTTCAGCATATGTTTCTGACATATGCACAACCCATTCAAAGGGGTTTTCTTACCAAGCAAATCAGACAGATTGGAAAAAACCAAGGACCTAGTGACACAAGATACAGTATTATTCCCATTTTCCTTGAAGACATAGTGAATCTAACTTTGTTCGCTCTAAGGTGAGTACTTATAAAAAGTCCAACCACAATCATTGCTTTTTTGTCAAGGGTGACATGATTAATACCACTTAAATGTTTATGCACCAAATATTAAGCCACCACCAGCAGTCAGGTTAGCTTAGTATAAGGTTTGAAATCAGTGCCTGGTTACCTGACAATCAACAGAGACTTAAGGAAGTTACACACCTGGTCAAGAAATGGCAGGTGACATGGCAGAAAACTCCTTAGAATATAACAACAGGTTGTTTCAAAATGTATGTATGATATTAAGAATACAACATTAACTTATTATAATTATAATAATGCTGATATTTTATTTGTCTGATGAGCCAAGTTTATTTGCCAAGTTGAAAGTCTCTGGGGATAAAGCTAACACAGATGCTAACTGTCACTTCACCTTAAATTTTATGTACAGTTATGTGCGTGCTTATTAGACTATGTATTGCCTTGACCCTTTAACAAGAAGTTCCCAGAAGTGAGGGGCTGTTAACTTGAAGTAACCCAGTCGAGCTTTTCATATACCTCTGGTTATCCAGGTCAACTATTTACTTACAGCATGAGCTGAAAAAAGCTGCACACAGACAGGCAACTCTATGTATAGTACACAGTAAACATTTTTACTGTTTGGTGGTGTGTCTATCCATCCAAATACCACTAGAGTGATGTCACTGAATGCAAAAATTTGATTTAAATGATTTTTTAATTAATTTTTTTGCTCACAACGTAAGTATTATATGTTAAATTGCTGTACTAAAAGATATATGTTCATCTGCACCTGACTCCTTAAAAACCATGATAAATCTTTTGGATGATTGAGGGGCGTGTGGCCTGACAGAGCTGTGACCATGTGTCCACATGTCTTCATACTATGCAGTGACAACACATGATGCAAAGGGCTGACATCACTTCTGCTGGAATATCTGATTTATGGCCTGTCAAACAGTACCTTCTACCAATTGCTGTGGAGAAAGAAAGATCACAGTAAAGTCAGTCTTTAAAGAAGGTTCATCAGTACAAAATTTTTAAAGACTGATTTCGTGATAAAAAAAAAACTGTTTCACCATTTTCATCATGCCACCTCATGCCAATTTCATAGACAGGAATGCAAAATAAAAACACAGCCAAAACAGTAGGAGAGGAGCCCTGATCATGTTTCAGAGGACATGTGCCCACACAGTAAATCTCTTCCTATTTATCAGTTTCAGTATGAAACTGAACCAACAGAAAGACATTAATTTAGGCTTACTGATTGGGGTCATACCTAAAATCCAGCTGTATTTGTCAATGTTCATCTAGCAAGTCATTACCACCACTTTTCGGACTTGGCCTAGTGGCATCCTCAGGATATCTTCAAGCAAATGGAGTCCCTGGCCCTTAATTTCTTTGTGTATGTCATTGCAGTCTTTGACCCCAAACAGGTTCTCATCCCTCCAGATGGAACATAGTTGGCTTCATTCGCTTTAAGTTTTGTAAATACTGGCTGGAGAGGCTAAGTTCGCATTCATGCTCAAGCACAACACTGCTGATTTTGCGTGTAAATGGATTAGGTTAACACCGTGACTTCAGTTTTCTCGATATTGCTCCATGTTACTCCATGGACTTCTCAAGTACACTACAACCTTCTTTGACATGTAGTCAAGTTAGTGACTCATGTCTTTGATACTTCTTTGGCTTTTAAATTTTGCTACATAAGGTAATGTTTTAATTTGTCCAGTACAGTGAACCCTCGCTATAGCGTGGTTCACCTTTCGCGGCTTCGCTGTTTCACGGACTTTTTTAGTGCAATTTTGCATGCTGTTTTTTACAGCCTATGAATGCGCATTGTGTTCTGTGTCCTAAGGTTTAAACTTTGAGAGTGTTTAAACAAGAGAGAAATGTGAGAAAATGTTAATGTCTGTCTGAGAAAAGTGTATAAAGTGTGTGGTGAACATAAACATATATAATAATTGTAAAAAATAAAGCTGACTACTACGCGGATTTCGCCTATCGCGGGTTCTTTTTGGAACGTAACCCCTCCGATAAACAAGGGTTCACTGTACTTCAGGTTTTGACTAAATAGCTCCAAAAGCCTTAGCTATGTAGTGCTCATCAGCAAATGTAAGCATGCTAACACATTAAACTATGATAATTAAACAGTAAACACTGATCTTGCTAAACATCAACAGGAGCTTTGTCATGATGAGATTATGAGCATTTAACTCACAGTGCTACCTCAGTTTGTGGCTGCAGCACTTGATAAACTCATTTCTTGGCCCCATGGAGAATATATGAACGTTTTCAGACAATAGAATTTATTTGCACAGAATTTTGATATTTTTTTAATAAACCATACAATAAAATGAACAGTAAGAATTCAAGTTGACATTTGTCTTTATCACCTCCTTTATCACCAACTGTTTCCACTTGGTACTGTGTGATAGTTATATTGTTGATCAACTGTGAAGACTTATGTGAGAGAACTCTTGTTGAGTGCTGGAGTTGAGCATGGCATGAACTCACCGCTGGTATCCATCACTGCACTGACAGGTCGGAGTGTTCATCCAGCATGACTCCAAGGCCACGTTGCTACTCCACTGTGTCATGAGCACCAAAGACACTTCAAGCTGTTCACGCAAACACAGTATGCACCCCCTTACTCAGCCCAGCCCCCTTCAGAACTGGTGCCCCTCTTAGATGAGAGAACAGTATTGAAGGCTAAGGCTGAAATAAGGCTTGCAGACCCAAAGTGAATTTATGATTCCTAATAATAAGCGAACCCCCCTTGCCTTAAATTTTTTAACATACAGGAAAGTATGATTTGTCCTTTATGTCAACAAAACTCCAAATCAATTTTAAAGCAACAGCAGTCTTTCAAAATAACTACATTCAATTCTTATCAAGTTTCATGACCAGATATATATTTCTCTTGTACAGATTAACACAAACTTACTCTTGTGGTATAATGTGATGCTCTTATTCTACAGTCTCTCAATGTGTTCTCTGCACGTCTTTGACCGTTCAGAATTGTGATTGTGGCATTCAAACAACAGGCTGAACATATTATGCCTGGATGAAGGTGTGTCTGGCATGCCAATGGGGTGGACAGGGGGAATTGCTGGTTATGAGATGTTCAACAGAATGAGCTGCAGCACTCAAAACTTGCTCACATGTCAGCTATCCTCTTCTATGGTTGTTACATCAACCCCCACCTCCATCTCTCTTGAAACCAACACCTTGCATCCCTGCCATTGACCCCTCCTTCATCTATCATACTGATGCATTGGCAGTTTGCAGAAGGTTACCACGCAAGGCCTCTTAACACCTGGTTTTGAGGGATATTTCGCCCACCCCACCTGCTAGCCTCCTGCAGTGACCTAGCACTTTACACCGATCCCGTTAAGATCCTGTCTGTCACCCTCACTGATGGAGTGGAGAGCTCAGGCAGTTTTACTCTGGCCAGGTCTCATATCTTTTGCCTGAGGCTTGTATTCATGTGGCTTGCAAAGATGCCGCTCTTATCTCCGATTAATCTTGGGCCTCTTTTCCAAGCCATGCCCTCTACTGCTGGTGACAACATAGATTCAGAGTGATGCTGCTGCAGATTGTCAAATTACACGCAACATGGCAAGAAAAGCCACTACAGATAATTGTTGTATGGATCAGAAACTTATAGAAAGGTTTTGCCCTTTCATTTTTGTTACATATAGGTTTTATGATTATTCATAGAACAAGCACTTGTTGACTGAACCACTCTATGGTTTCAGTCTGTTGTTTATCGGTTGGATTTTGGGGTCGTTACCTGTGAATCACAACCTTTCCAAGCTATGATGTGACCATAAGAATCCAGTATGTGACTGCTGCCTCTGGCTCATTGTTCTTTGAAGCTATCAGCCGACAAACATTCTAGGTTGTGGCTGGGCCCTCGGCTCTTGAAGCTGGTGATGACACACATGCTCAGCAGACAAAGTGCTCGGACCACCCGGGCTTTAGGTTTCCTGACCTTGGAGGTTGGCTGTGAAAAATAACAACAGAGAGAGAGAAAGAATGCCTCCTATGCTGCACAAAGGGTCAAGCTGTTGCCCCTGTCAGGCTGAAGTTCAACATGTCTTATGATCCTCCTAAGAGTCTTATGAGTTATGCAAAATGTTAGCTTTTTCAAAGGTAAAGAGACAAATGTAATAGACTACAGAAGTGTGTCAGGTTTCAGGTCTTGCATATGTGTGCTGTGGTATGTGAGTGTGCCTATTGTAAATGCTAAGCTGGACAATGTTTGTGGGAGTTGAATCACTGGAGATGTACGACACAAATTCCCTTTAATCCACAGATCTGACGCCCGCTGAGGAAAACTTATCATTCTGTCCAATCCCATATCAAAGAAGAACTGAATAGCAGCAATGCCATCTCTTTGTTCATGACATTCAAGTGAAACGTTGATAGATTTACAACAACTTCTTTCGTTTTTCAGCTACTTGAAGTATCTGTTTAACAGATTGTTGCATTGATTTCTAGGAAGACAGATGGTGGTGTGCATGCTTCAAGTCAACTGCAGGAATGAAGAATTGTTCAGCTCAGTAGATCAAATTCAGTATACCAATGTCCTTAGGGTACATTTTTATTGTGCGTGGGTGCATACGATCTCGCAGACATATTTCTGAGTAGTTTTGTTTTCTTTCTGGCCATAGTTGAAAGTGGCTAAAATAGCATGAAATGCTTGAAAATGAGACAAAAATACCACTTTTTTCTGCCAAAGCAATGAGACAAACCTTGATAAATCTGTCTGCCTTGTTTATAAGGCTTTAAATGGTAAAGTGATTATTGCGGACAGCATACTGTGTGATCTTGATTTTCTCTTGCCAAAAGAGATAGATAATCCTCAACACACTCAGACAGACATAAAGACAGACATTTTTCAACCTATTTTACAATACACCTTTGACTGAATCATAATGTTTTTATGTGTGCTTTTAAAACTAAAATTACTATACAGCCCTTAATCTGTTTCATATTTCAAGTTTGATTGTGGATTGTGTGCACCGTTGCATCCAGTGTCCTGAGGGGGATGTGAACAGAGGTTTATTGCCTTCAAAAGCATATATTCTCTTCTTATGTGCTATCCATTCTCAGACATTTTGCCCCGCTGCCTCAGCAGCTCCATGATCATGAACATAACCAGCTTCTGGCCTCCAGAGTCGGTACTTGCTGTGACTGGCCTGTTGGCATGGTGTGTGCTCCATTGATGAGACTTTTGGAGCTATGGGGCTTGTGATTCTTCGGTTATCAATCAGTGATATGCTGATAGTTATCGACAGTACGTCTACCTAAAACCATTCCATGGGGACACGCCTGGATTGTCAACCAGGCAAAGTGGGAGACTGCCCACATGGGGCCCGAGAGCCCCGGGTTTACTACATGTCATTAGATTCTGCACATATTTTGATTCATCACAACTTTGAAGAAAATTTGCACCACTGAAGTAGAATATCAGCAATGAAGGCTCCTCCTTTTTTATCTTGTGGCTTTGACATGTAGAGAGACCCTGTTTTAAAATATATTTTTAGGGCCCTAATTGTTAAAGTTTATACTGTGGTCTGTTTGAAAGGTGTGTAATCAAATTTCTAAGATATTTCTTTGTCAAGTAATAACTGTTTTAATCTTAGGTCAAGGTTTCCTTATTTTCTCTACCTGTTGAAAGATAGTTTAGTCTTTAAATGTCTGAAAATAATAGAAAAGAGCCCATTGATATTTCCCGGAGCTTAAGTTAACATTTTCCAGTTACTCTTGTTGTCTTACCAAAGGTACTTCAATTAAAAAAAAAAAAAGAAAGAAAAACTGGCAGTTTCAGTATTCACATTTGAATAGTTGTGAAACCTGAGAGATTCTTTTTGTGTAACCATTAATCAGTTACCCATATTGTTTTTCTGTCATGCAACCTAATATTTCTGCTTTAAAATACTGGCTGGTTTCTGGTACCTGGAGAAAACAATGAAATAGCCAGTTATCCTGAGAGTCAGTAGGGGCCAAACAGTTTTTCTGCCAATTGGCTTCCTGGCAGGTGTCACCGCCAATGGAGGGAGACAGTCACAGATCAGTTTTAAATAATCTCTCATCTCCTTTTTTCACCAATGACAAATTCACCCAACTTGACATTTAGGAGTCTGCAGAGGTGGACCTGTGGCGGTCCCAGTGGAAGGAAAAACACCATATCTTATTACATTCTAGTTGGTAAAATTGCAAAAGATGGTAATATATATATTTAAAAGGTGTAGCCTCACAACTGTTTTAGAGGAATAGTTCACCCAAAATTAAAATTTCACACAATTGCCACTCATTACTATGTCAACTGAGGCTCTGCTGACATCTTCGTACATTTGACATCTTCTCCAAATAGCCCCTCTGAAGTTTCACCGAAAAAAAAAATCCACATTATGTCTATTCAATGGAAGCCTAGTGTAACCAGAGACATAAATGGAAAATGACAACAGAAGAAAAGCATATCACGCCTCCATACTGCTTGTGTGGTTTTACCTAAGTGTCCAGAAGAATCGTCCATCCAAATGGTGATATTACACTGTGTTTTTTGCTACAATATCCACTGTTCTAGGAGACATGTTCATGTCAGTGCGAATGTAGATCAAAAACTCTCGCGAGACACAAAGCTGCAGCCGTGTCGCATTCTCTCTGATCTGTGTCTCGAGAGATCTGAACCACACGCGTGCTAACCGGTGCAAACATGAACACTGCTCCTTGAAAGCCACAGTGGATGAAACTTTGACCTTTTTTTTAAAATGAGATAAAAAAACAAAACAAAAAGCTAAATATTTAATTTAAAGGAAACCAAAATCAAACACTTAAACTATTCATGTATTGTTCTCCAGTTGATAGCACATATGGGCTAATATGGAGATATAGATATATCTATTAATGAAACTTATCATTTTGTGATTTATTTAGAAAAAAAAATGGAAAAATACATTTCATGCTTTGTTCCACAGCTTACTAGAGTATCTCCCACTTGTGCCTTGAGAGTGTTGTGTAAATCATCAACCATGCGGGAACCTTACAGTACTACCAATTCCCATGCCGAAAAGTGCTTGAGATGTTTGCTCCAATGACCTCAGGGGTCACATACCACGCAAAGGGGCTATGTGGTTATGCCAGGCATGTAGATGTTTAAATCAAAAACACTGGCAATCAGAAGTGAGGGTGGGAGGGAGAAGAAGAAAGACAACAGGGGGGAAGGACAGCTTGTTCTTGAGCCCACGGTCAAAGGGATGGGAGAGAGCTAGGTGGTGGGTGTGTGCAAAGATTTGAAATATTTTCAAGAGATGCGTGTGTTATCTTTTCTCCTCGCCACTGGCCATCCAGTCCCTCCCCTTGCGGTGTGTCGTCAGCAGTTTATCTCAGGCCCTGGTAGGAGCTGTGAGGGAAAATGGGAGGAAATCTGATCCATATGGTTGCACTATAAAGCTCACCGCTGATTTGCAGGCTTCATCAAAAACTGGTCAAGGCTTCATCACAACTCACCACTGGCATCCTCCTCTCTCACCTGGTCACTGCGCTCTAAACCTTCCCACTCTGTTCTCAGCAGCACCGGTCATCTGCCTGACCTCAGGGGTGCCTCAGCAATAATCTTCAAAGCTCATTCTTCTTAGAGAGGTAAGTTAATAGTGTTGGGTTTAATTTAGACAACAAAAATTTGACAATAAGATTTAAAGATGAAGAAGATTTTTCAACAGTCACACTGATTTTTCATGTTTTGCATGTTAAGACAGGAAGCCAGATTTGAATGAGTAACGATGCCTTGCATGAATCTCTTCCTTTCTTACCTCAGATATGAAGATACTGAGCCAGGTTGCCTTCCTGCTTTTGCTCGGGGGAATCTGGTGTCAGAACAACCGTAATGCCAAAGCTGGCAGCAAGTCCCCCAGGAGGTCCGGTGGGAACCAAGGAGCTGATGTTGGCCAGTCTGCCCCCGTGGTTGACCTGACTCCTGAGAGCACTGGGAGCACCAGAGGCGCTGGAGGCTCAGATGAAGCAGGACGGGAAACTACAGCAGCTGGACAGCAGACAGATGATATGAGGCTACACTTCCTCAAGAACAACCAAGTCACATGTAATGATGGAACAGCGGCTGGGTGAGATGTTGTGAATCTCATATTTTCTCTCACTTGCTTTCCTGGAACTCCTAAGAGGAAATTAAATTGTGCATTTTTCTCTCCATTTTCTGTCCATTTGCTAATCACTACAGTGGCTCAGAGCTTCGTGTCCAAAGCATCAGTGTCTCCATACATGGCTGCTTTATCCTTACCATCTCCTGTTTATTTGTGGTTCAACAGGTTTTACCTAAAAGAGTTCAGAGGAAGCCGCCGATGGCTGTTATTTCTGGAAGGTGAGTATTTAAAAACCCAACTGTTTAATTTGGTCCTCAAAGGTCAGCTTGTTTTGGCGTGACGCCCCACCATTGGAATTTTGATGGGGATGTCATCTTGTCTTGTCATCTTCGGTTTTTCTCCTTTTTTGGTTGCTGCCTGACACTTTGATAGACTTAAGATGGGGGGGAATTTATGTAGATTGTCCTCCAGCTTGACATGTGTGCTTTCTGGGATCACAGAAGAGGTATGTGTCCCATTTAAAAAAAACTAAATTTTGTACCTGGCTGGAACAACTCTTAACCCAAGAGGATTTAGTTTTAGATTTAGTTTTTTATAAGTTTTACAAGTGCTTTAATCTGTCTAGTAGAGTCGAATACATTTACTTTGCTCCCAGAACTATTTGTGTGATACAATTTGGAGGAGAAATTACTTTCTTACTCTACACAAGGTGAAAGACAATCAACAAATCCGGTGCTTAGAGTAAATTAAATGCAACATTTGTATTATTATTCAGTGGTCTCTGTATCAATCCAGTCCACAGGTGCATTCCTTTCCTTTTCCATTCCTCTCAGGTCTCTGGAGTGGGCTAACAGGGGTCTCCCCTGGTGTCAATGTCTAATATTAGTCTCTTATTTTTAGGTGGCTGGTGCTGCTACAGTAGAGAGACCTGTGATTCCAGGTACCAAAATATACCCCGACTAATGAGCTCATCAGGGTGGCCCCAAACAAAGAGAGGTAGGTCAGCTGGCTATGTTTTAAAATGCATGTCAGACATGTTTCCTGTGTGTTGTTGGTTTTACATAATGCTGAGTGACACAGAAGGACATCTGTCTGACCTGCGTTTGCTGGATTTACAGGAACTGGAATATTGTCTTCTCAGGCTGAAGAAAACCCACACTGGCATAATGCAAACATTGTGTAAGTCTTTGCATGTTCACTGAGTGTGTTGTTGTATTAGATGTGGACTGTGGGTATAAGCCTGCCAATGGATCACTATTTCAGGTAGTATTTTCCATCCCTCCTGCTATCTGCACATTATGGTTTGCAGGGGCATCTCTTGAGCTTAGAGCTGCCCAAGACAACTGGGACTGATTTAAAGAAATACAAATGAGCCAGAGTGTTTGGTTCACCTAAAGCAGAATGATGGTTACAGTCAGATCTTTCCGCTGTGTAGGTGTCTCACTCTGCAGACAGTCCTCATTTATAGATATTAGAAACACCTGGACTTCTCCACATCCACATTGAGCAACATAAAACTTTAAATACGATCTTATGGCTTGTACATAAAACAGCAGGCTAACAGTTTTGTGTGCCTGTAGTTGTTTTCATTATTACCTCAAAGCTGCATTATATGGTCACTTGGACTGAAGTGTAAACACAACATGTTACCACATCATGTTTTAAGATTTAATGTTATAAACACAACATTTTCTTTTATTCATAGCCACTTGTTGATTGTGAGTCTAACTGTCTCTCTTCTTGTGGCTTACCTTTGGTCTTCATCAACTCCATAGGGAAATATCCAGCTCTTTAGTTGCCAAACGCACAACTATGTTTAGTTATTCTTTCTACCTTTCGGTGCTTCGGTCATTTTCATGAATGTCACACTCCTTTTTTGCAGATTCATCCCATACTGTTCCAGCGATGTTTGGAGTGGCACTGGGCCTGCACCAACTCCTCCTCCAAGGCCACGACAGGGCAGAGAAAAGGAGAGGGATAGAAATGTAAACTCAAGTAAGTTCAGTCAGATTTTCTCCATTATGTTTTGCAAGATAATATATTTGTTTTTCCCTGTTTGTAAGAAATCAGGATTAATTTTATTTTCAGTTCAGATTTGACATTTGCTGTGTGTTTTTGTTATCAGCTGAGTACACCTTTATGGGATCCCTGATCATCCGTGAGGTGATTAAAGACCTCATCCCCAAAGGAATCAAGCAGGCCAAGGTCGTAATGCTCTCCGGCACAAGGTTAGTTTGTTTTTACATTTGTTCCTTGTTTTGTAGTTTTTGGACAAGAGCCTGAATCCTTTACACCATCTCGACCATCTCCATGCCTATATACATAATACAACAGAATCCCCACTTTAGGTGCATCTTCTTGTCAACTTCAAATATGTTTACAGTCACCTGTGAACAATGACATAAAGTCTATTAAAAGGCCTTGCCCTATGATGGTAAACATTCCTCCCAGGTTAGCAACATAGTTGTTAGGACACCTCCAAGCCCTAAAACTGGATCCACTGACTAACTGCAAAGCTGCTATATTTGACCCCCCTGCTGTGTTCTGGTGTGAAGTGTTGTTTTGATCCCTCTGACGAAAGTGCCAACCAAACCATTTATTTATTTTCTTGACTCCCCGACAGTGCCGGAGGAACAGGTGTTTTACTGAATATTGACAGAGTAGCCAGTCAGCTGGAGCAGCTTGGTGCAGAGGCTCAGGTTCGAGGTCTTGTGGACTCTGGGTGGTTTCTTGAGAGTAAACAGCAGAGATCACCCGACTGCCCTGAGACTGTTTCTTGCTCACCCGAAGACGCTATCAAGATCGGACTCAGGTAAAGCCCTGTACTCTTCAGTCAGTTTATAGACATTTTATGAAAAAACAAGCACTTTCAAATGCTGGATGCAGAATTTGAAATAACCTCTTTTTAGCTATTTAGTGCCGTTACATTTGAATTTATTGTGTAATGTGTTTAACCAACGGAGAAATGAATTTGTATTTTATTAGCATATGTGATGTTTTTTCGAGGCTTTGGAATGGGGTTGTACCTGATGGATGTCGGCAGCTCTATAAAAGAGGAGAAGAATGGCAATGTTTCTTTGGCCACAAACTGTACTCGACCTTGACCTGTAAGTGACTGGATTAACCTGCAGTGTATGTGTTTTAAAGGTATTGTCTAATGAATGGTCCAAAAGATGTGTAAGATGTGCAAGTTAAAATTACCAGAAAGTTAACTGATGCAGAGTTATGCTGTGTTGATGATTTTCATGTGCTTGTGATTTACATTTGCTTGAGTGGAAGAGGTACATTATATTGGAAAGATTTTAAGAAAAAGCAGGAGAAACTTGAACTGTGAACAGGGAATTAGGGCTCAGAAACTCCTGTGTTTTAAATATGACTTTGCCTAACACTACACATTCAACTTTGACCCATTGATAAATTCCTTATACAGTTAGTTTTCAGTGTTAGTATCCAAAATACACTGCGGAGACAGCAACACAGATTTAATATGTCAATTTTCTCCTATTCTACTTATAAAATAACTCTTGTGGCCAGCAAGAGGCAATCAAATAAGCCATTAACACCACACTGGCCAGCTGTTTTATTACACACGATCACTTGTAAGCCACCATTTGCCTCTTTACGCAACCATTAAACATGAAGAAAAATTCATATTCATATTCTTTTTG
>JAQNCA010000024.1:20749472-20760092 GCA_029783725.1 Acanthurus tractus | reverse complement strand
GATCACTTGTAAGCCACCATTTGCCTCTTTACGCAACCATTAAACATGAAGAAAAATTCATATTCATATTCTTTTTGAAACATATTTTTGGTTAAGTGTGTCCAATTTTCTCTATACAAATCTGCCACTTAGCAGCAAAATGTTCCAACATATTGATCAGCTGTTTACTAGCATTGTCTGCCTGCTGTTTGGTGCTGTGCAGGTTGTGTTGTGTATTTAAGAGCTTTGGCATGGAAACAGTCGCTTGTTGCGTCCAACACTGATGAGAGCTGTAAGGTTGAACCACAACACTAAGTTTTAAGTGCTCTCCAACAACATGAGCTGAAACAAGTAAAAAATCTTCAGTGGAGCTGCAGCATTGGATGAAGATTCTCTGTAAGCTCATCACTTTCAGAGTTGATGTGAATATATGGATTAAAGATCTTTAATATGGACCTTTTTTTTCCCTTCAGCCCCTCTGTTTGTCGTACAGTGGCTGTTTGATGAGGAGCAGCTGAGAGTGGAGAACATCTACATGGGAGGACATAGTTTGTCAGAGGAGCAGTGGCAGTACATACAGAACCTGGGCAGGGAGCTGAAGAACTCTCTGACAGATGTCACGTAAGTTCCTAAAGACCTGTTTGGCAGAACAGCACATATTGATAACACTAAATCTAAAAGTGCCAGGTGTATAAACTGGACTAAAGCTTACACATGACTCTACTCTGTGTCCTTCTTAGGGCTGTGTTTGCTCCATCCTGCCTCTCCCACACAGTGATAACCAAAAGGTAAGAATGGATATTTTGCTGCTGTGGTTGTAATGCACTTGTACCACCTTCTGTCCCTTATTTTGTCCTTGCCTCTACCAGTGGTCATCTCTGCCGAATGAGCTCACGCTGCTTTTTTTGTACTCATTCATCATTCAACATTCCTCATGTCACCAAAAACCATTTCACACTTTCCCTAACCCAATGGTGCCCCTTGAACACACTCATCATTTTGCTGTACGGATGGACTCTGATGGGTCAAGGCAGTCGCACTTAAGTTTACTGAGTCAGGCTAAGTTAGGTTTTTTTCTTGAGGGTGATGATTCTTTACAGGAGGAGTTGACAGTCAAGGGGTTCTGCATGCAATTTTGCTGTGGCAGTTTTATCTTGTTGCACTTACTACCACAGCAACTAACAGATTTTGTCAATGTTAAGTAACTGGAAGCACAGACACATAATACAAAATAAAATTAGCCCAACCGAGAAAAAGACACACAAGAGGAAAGTAAGTAAAGAATAAATGGACAAACCCAATATAAGAAATCTTGCTGTAAAAAAAAGTAACTTAAGTAATGAAAACATATTACAATATTACAGTTGGACAGTGGAAAAGGAGAGGACATATATATCTGCTAGCTAAGTTGCTAAGTTGTCAAGCAAATTGTTATCTACGTATTATTTCACATAAAAGACTGGTATGGATCCCTTCAAACTCATTGTGAAAAATGTTGGTTATGATTTTCTGGCAAAGCATCAGGGAACACTTAAAGAACTATCCTTTACAACCAAAGATTTCCCTCACAACATATTTAGGAAACCTTATAAGCATTTTATATAACTCACCTTTATCATTTATTGTAAATAAGGTCATCCTAAGCACTAAATTCCCTTTCTTATTGTTTCTCTAGTAATTGGATGACTTTCCAAGTTAGAGGCACCTCCCTGCCCCGTGCCCTACACTGCTGGGACAGGAGTCTGGAAGCTACTCGCAACAACAGAGCCCCCGCCAAAGGTTGCCCTTTCCACCTGGTGGACACCTGCCAGTGGCCTCAGTGCAACCCCACCTGCCCAGCCTTGGTGGACCAGGCCACCCAGCAGGAGCTCACCCTGCTCCAGATGCTGGTAGCCATGGGCTTTGACCTCCAGAAGCTCGGCCTGGATCCCCAGGGAGATGCAAATTCTTTGGCCAGCATGGTCAGTAATGGGGGCTAAGTATGAAATGGATGTAAGCGTATGAGTGAGGCATACAAAGGCTAAATAGAGGGAAAAACATGTTGAAATTTTAATGTAACCATGGAAATAGTATAGAAACCAGGTTACTGTGTCTTGTTTTGCTTGGCATTCCATTATGCTTCATGTGTCTGTTAAATTGGTGACTTGACTGGTGGATATGTCACTGTGTCTGAGTCTGAGTAGTTCAGCTGTCCCTCTAGTGGACAACAGAGGAAAGAGTTCTGGGTCTAAACCAAAGGTGGTTGAATAGCTTTGAGTTTAAGCAGATGGGTGGACATACTATATCTCCTACAACACACTTTCATCTTGTTCACTCTACATGAAATTTAAACCTTAGAGCACGATAGTTGAGTTGAATACTTATGAATAAAGGCACATTGAAAATGTCTGAGGCACAAGCAAGTTGTTTAGATGGACTCATAACAAGGAACATTTGTACCTTATACAGTGTAGCTGTAAGCATTTCAGTAAGCTTTAAAAATGTTTATTTTTGCTCTTTCTGCAAAACCATCATACTTTTCATGTGATTGCACGCTGTACCAAATTTTAGTTAATGTGATTTTAAACATCCTTTAACAAATAAAAATACAACCCAGAACATGTAAAAACCTCTAACAAAAAAATCTTCTTTTTTAGTTGCAAAGACACAGATTAGGATTTTTGTGACCTTTTTAGTCTATAGCACCTGATTGTATGCAGACTTATATTACATGATATATTTACAGATTTTCTGTGCATGTAAGACAAATGTGTGATTGCCTATTGATATTTTTTGTGTAGGCCAGCATGAGTTTACCTATTTGACATGTGAAGTCTGCAAAAAAGAAAAACCTCCCGAAAGAATAAATGACGCTGTGGTTATTCACTGCTCAGTCATCAGAATAATCTTTATGTGGGGACATACATGAAATAATATAGCAATCTTTCTTGTTGTCGTCATATAAAAGTCATTCTTTTTTACAATTTAATGCCAGTTTTACAAGGCATTTACAGACGGTTCTGTAGCTGCATGATATATTTGTCTAGAAACTGTAATATCTGCATCAACAGATAAGGATTTGACAAAAACTTTACCAGCTGTAAAAAAAATATCAGACTGAGTTGTTGCTTATTGTGAAAAGTAGAATAAAGATAGTAATTATCTCTAACAAAACAGCCTCTATTCTGTGTTTTCACTGTCTTGAAATTTCTAACTCAAACTATACATTTTCTTTCATAAGACATATTCAATTTATGCTTCTGAACTTTTTTAGTACATACTTACAATTCAAAGACTGTCTGGATGAGTTCACTGGATTCCTGATAATAAACAGGAAGAAACATGCTGCCTAATCTTGCAGGGCAGCTGGACTGCTGAGATCTCAAGTCTGATATCTCGCAGGTTCATCTTGAAAAGCTCCAACTGGATTGTTTTTTTGTCTAGTAGGAATATGACCGGACCTTAGAGGAGAAAGAGGTCATAGCTATATATTGATAAATGTTTGTTTTACTGAGGGTTCAGCTAAATCAGCTATCTTTATTTATTTTACAAAAAAGTGGCAGATTCGTAGGTAACAATAAAAATCCCATTATTATTATCCTACAGAACAGCGTGATTCCTCATTTAGTCCAATATCTGCACATATTCCTGTGATGCTGGGAGGAAGTGTGAATGGAACACAGGCCAGCTCAACAGTCCAATTTCTCTGTGGAGCTGAAATTTCTTAATCACTTCTGACCACATTTTCAAAGAACAACTACTACAGTAATTTTTTAGTTGGTGTGCTTCATTAAATCTCCTAAGACTGACTGAATAGATGTGTTCATTCAGGAGAGATCATAGTCTTTCCATTTAGCTTCATGTGCTGGCTTACACCAACATATCAAAGGCCTCAGTGGAGCTGACAGATAGACCTTAAGAAGAGGCCCATTGTACAATATCTCACTTTTGGTGGTTTATCATTCCAGATGAATCTTGAGAAGTGTTTATCTCACTCCATGAATTGTTAGCAGGAACCTCTATTGGAAGTGCTGTAAATAGGTGTAACAATCTTGAGAGAATGTTCACTTTAATTGTCAGAATTCTACAGCTGAGACTAAGGTGGCACTAGCTCCACCTGCCCAGATAATCAATAGATTTTCTTAGTAATCTGCTGATAATAAAAGTCATATAACTGTGGAAGGTTTTTTGTCAAGAAGGCATCAAGATTTTTAACATGTGGTTGGTGACATTAAAATTGGTGCTTGTCCATCAGCTGTTTTAAAGGACATGAAACGTCAAGACCTGAGTTTTTTGGATGTTGAGTGTATAACCAGAGTATTGCTCATACTTTCCCAGGATGTTCAGAAGCAGTGGAATATCCAGGATTTTTAATTGTTACAAGAACATCATCTGCATATAGAAAAAAATCTGTTTTGTTTCGGTTTTACTCTCCATAGAGGGGGCTCCAGGGTTTCAGGGGCTGGGAACCCTGCTTGGTCAGGCAGGCTTCCTGGGTATGAGTGAGCTTATGGTGACCCCTGGCTGGGGGCTCATCGTGCACAGGAGATATGTGTCCCCCTGGTCAACTCCTGCAGGGGTTGGGCTTCTCATTGGCGTATCCTGGTTGCAGCCTTGGGTATTCAGGCTCCGTCTTTTCTGTCTTCTTGTCCACTCTTGAGCCGAGGTTTGTCCGGCAGCCTTACCAACGAAACATAATAGAGATTGCAGCAGGAAAAGTAGATCAGATTCCTCCTTTGTGGAGCAAATCTGTTCTGGCACCACAAGGCACCCAGGTCCTTCTTTCTACTGCCTAAGCCACTCAACAAGTCAGGTTTAAAAAACAAAACAAAAACACCAACAAAGAAAAAACTTTTATCCTCATTGTTGGAGAGGAATGATCGCCTTAGGCATAGACATAGGTATAGTCATGGGGTATTTCCTCTTGCTGACTTGCTCATTGGCCTAGGTTTGCTTAAATATGGTTTGTCATCTGGAAGGGCAGTAGAGGGCGCTCTATTACATTTTCTCAACTGAGGGTACTTCAGGGCACTTTACGAACTTATGTCCACTGTAGGGACACTCAGAAGGTACTGTGTGTTACACTTGCACACTTAACCGTGCCAAAGAGGACTTCATTAAGTTTTGTCTATTTGATCTGCCACGGGAAATCAAAGACGGTACTTTTAAAGCCCTTAAAAAAAATCTCTTTTTGGACAGTGGGGCACCAGAAAGGTTACCCCCCACCCCCTCAGGTCCACTCTCGGTCTCCTGCTAAGTGGCTAACGTTGCAGAGGGAGTTTTAGCAGCAGCGTCGCTTTTGTTGTCGCGTGAAAAAAAAGAGCTGCTGCTGATAGGGAGGGGTGGGGGCGCCGTCGTCATGGTAACAGATTAACGGCAAAAAAATATTTCAGATAGGTTTATTAGCACGCATGTGTATACACAAGGACCGAAGCTTTTCAAATGGGAAGATTTGGCTAAAGTTGTCAGTTTTTTGCTGTTCATTATTTTATTTTTTTTAAATCACTCATACAGCATCAGTGCTCAGATGTTTCTGTGTGACGAGCAGAGAGCTGAGAGGAGATGGAGGGGGAGGATGGGGAGGGAGGGGGAGGATGGGGAGGGAGGGGGGGGGGGAGGGGGGGAGTCAAGGCAGATGCCTTTGCAGCAGAGGACCAAGGAGGATGTGAGTGTGTGTTTGTGCGGTGTTGCAGGACAAAATGCGGGTAGGACCGTGCTGAAGCACCGACGTTTAAACTGCCGGAACTTGTGGATGTAGTCTGCGCGAGTGGAGCCTGGGGAGTGGGAACGCCGAGCATCCAGACCGCAGTGCGAAGAGGAAATTCCCAACTCTAGTTCAAAATAAGATGGATGGGGCCGCTGGAACGGTGGACTTCTGCGGGACTGGCTCACTTGTGTGAGGAGATGTGGTCACCGGGTCGCCACCGGTCTTTTCCCTGATTGACACACAGCTGTAACCTTCTGTTGAGACCGATCATCGGTCTGCCACCGCTGCAACGATGGAAAGTAGAGTTTTTCTGCCCTGTTTGGAACAATTCATGCTGAGCCCACTTGTCACTTGGGTAAGTAACGTCAGTGCAGGAGCCTCCGCTGTCCTGCCAGGCACTGTCGTATGAAACCTCTCATCCTGTCATTTCTTTACGTAGGTGAAGACATTTGTGCCACAGGATGGAGGCATGCACTTGGACTTTTCTGAATTATTGGATGGAGTCTTTCTGAATGACATAATGGCACAGATGTAAGTCACCCCATGCCAGCTTTGTTCATTTGTCACATCTCTATTCATGAGCGGTTCCTATGTGGATTCCTTGTCCAGCAGCCTGTGTTATGAAGCGGTTGGCTGTCATAGTCTTGGTACAGCATCAGCCATCAAGTTATGATTCATTGTGAGGTTTAAAGGAAAAAGGTTGGAGGGAATATAAGTGGTTGAACTTTGATCAAATGCTAGAGACCATCACAATGAAAGTCATCTTTTAAAAAAAAAAATTAGGCATCTCTGCCCCTCATCTCATTAGTTTCAGTTACTGATGCAGTATCAGCTCTTATCCAGGCGGCAGCAGTGCTCGCTTTGTCACTCTGTAGTAATAAAAGGGATCTTTGTAGTCTGCAGCAGTCTTTGAATGCAACATCCTCATTACTTGCAGGTTGAGTGTTCACCAAACAAATGGAAGAAAGAATTAGCATGAAAGTGAGAGATGCTCAGCCTAGCATTGAAGGACATTACCGGGCAGAAAAAAGACCACACATAACCCAGATCTGCCAAGACAAGAGAGACATCATACACTGTCAAGACTACTTAAGAGATTATGATTTGAGTGCCTTATGTTCGCAGAGATTGACCCTCAACATGAACAAACACCAACTTATTGGCCTCTGACTGTTTGCAATGTGTCACTGCAAGCTCTAACCTCTCTGTCGGGTTGAAATGATACTTCATGGTAGATTCTGAACTGAAATTGAAGAGTTGCAAAGAAAGGGTAAAAAAGTGATGACCCACTGCACTTGTGGATAACGCTGTCTAGCCACCCCAAGTCTACAGTATCCATTCATCCCACTCATCCCCCAGGGTCACAATAACCAGCTCTAAATGCAAAACAATGCTGGACCGAGGGGAGGGGAAGAGGCGGGATAATCCCCTGGATTGGGAGACCCACTGGGATTATGGCCTTGTTGCTGGTGTTTAGTGGCACAGGGACACAGATGGGAGGGAGGAGGAGGAGGAGGAGGAGGAGGCACAGAAAGAGGACAAACAGCAAAGGGACAGAAGCAGGCAGAGCAAAAAATGTGGTGAGCTGTGTAGCATCTCTGTCTCTCTTTCATTTTTTGTTTTTTTCAGTCTCTCTCTGGATCTTTTTTCTAAAGTGTTGAATAAAATTGACACAACAGGTTTCCTTTCCTGAGGGATGAGATGAAGTCTGACCCATATAACCACACATGACTGAGAAACATTTCAGCTTTTATTCATGACACATCAGCCCCAGACTACAGCAGACCCTAAGAATCAGGCTGAAGGGTTTCAGTTGGGTGGAAAGTTGGGTGCAAACCCCCGTTTGGCTGCAAAAACAGCCCAGTTAGTGGACTGAAAGGAATGACGTCACACAGGCTAAAGTTAGGAATGAATAGAGACCTCATACATGTTTTCATGGTGATTCTTGGGCCAAGTTTTGTGCCAGCTCGCAGCTTCCTGTCACTCCATTCCACTGACAACCGTTCATTTGTCTGTGAATAGCAAAAATGTCAATGTCAAGTGCCTCTGTGTTGTGTTTCGTTGTCAGAAATCCCTCGGTGTCACCTCAGGGTGCAAACAAACTGAGCAGGGATGCAAGTCAGAGGATCCAGAACCTGAACTTCCTAGTCCAGCAAATCAAGACATACTATCTGGTGAGTTTGTCTTTTAGTCAGGATTATAATGTTGTGTAATGTATTAAAGCCTAAGACTGCTTCCTATTTATCTGCATCAGATTACGATATCTGAACATTTGGAGATTTCAACTTCACCTCGATTTTCATCATCTATCACACACAGAATGCTCCACGCATGCGCAACCCCCCCCCCCCCAACCTCAGCAGATCAACTAGTTCTTCTTAAGATGCTCCAAATACCCCCCATGTACACATCTGTGTAATCGGCAGAGAGGCGAGGTTAGAGCGCAGCAGATAGCCACGGCAGGGCTGCAGTCAGAGCCATGGACAGACAGGGCTTAAGACTGACCCGTGAAAGTCACGAGATCCACCACTGATGTTGAATCCTGGATTTTCTATCAAGTAACTAAGTGCAATTTGACTTAAGCCTTCTCCTGTTAGCATCTGTTCAAACCACAGGTAGAGATTAGCACAACAAAAGACAGTTGGGATTATACATTTTTTGCACCCACAGACTAACAAGAACGCCTGATGTCATCAGTGAATTATCCAATCCATGTTTCTGAGACTCCGTCTCCATCCCATGTAGGCTAGGAAATGAAAAGTCAGCTGAACTTTCCCTGAAGGGTTACAGTGGCAGTCATGGGAAAATGTGAATGTCAGTGCAGGTTTGACTAAATGACTCTCATCAACTGTAGCTTTCCTTGCATATGGGAACTAGTAGCAGTTTTCTGAACTGTACAGGGTCATTCACTGCCCATGAGGAGCTTTTGACATTCAGTCTCACATTAAACACGCAATAGCACCCATAACGTACAAGCTCACAAGCCACTCGCCTGCTACAAGGCTGCATCAGACAGTTTTGGTGGATTTCACTGCTGCGCCAGGGAAACCGGCTCCGTCATCGGCCCATTCAGAGCACTCCTCTTTTTGTTGGCCGTGTTTCTATACATGTTTCAGCAGCTGCTATGTGCTGTACATACATACGTCTCTGCCTATTCACACATCTTGGCCAGACATCAAGAAGTGTTGTATTCTGTCATTGTGTTAGTTTGGCCTAAACTGTGCTTATCTCCCCTCTCTGTCTCCCTCTTTTTTTTGCAGGATAATCTGAGACAATTAATCATGATTCCTTTGCCAAACGTGTTGCTGCTTGGCAGGACTCCTTACTGTGGTACGCTGTTTTCAAGGAGATTCAGAGTAGTCCACTTTTCTCCTCTCTGCTGGAGCTGCTAAGGCAGTGTACAGTCGGAGGCTCGATTAGTCTGTTTGCTAATGCTCAATAAGCACTGAATTGATTTCCCATAATTTACTCTGGATTAGGACGTGTTCAAGACTTTGTGGTCTTTGCTGGCTCGTTGCTAAAAAAAGAAAAAAAGGACAAGTTTAGTTGACAAAACAAGTGATAAGAAAAAGTAAAACAATCACGTCAAAGAAACTGAAGTAAAGTTGTAGTTAATAAGTGAGTGAATAAGTGAACAGGTTTCTAGTGAACAATAAAAACAGGTCTGAGCACCAACAATAGTGCCTGTATGCTAACAGACAGATTTCTTTAGCTCTGAATGATACAGTTTAAATTCAATTGCACCCAATCAGTCTGATAATCACTCTGGATTGTGATAGTAAGGCTTTAGCCAGGGCAGGGGTGACCTACATTCACCAGCTCATACTAGCTTTAACTTAAATCCATGCCAGCGGCCCTTCATTGCTTCAATCTGACGAGTTTTATTTCAGATAATGAACCTTTTTCATCCCCACAGAACAAAGTCTGGAGGAAATAAAGAAACTTTTGCTGCTGCTGTTAGGATGTGCAGTCCAGGTAAGAGCCGACAATGTGACAACTTGTGTGCAGAAAACCAGCAAAAAGACTGCATGAAGTATGGAGATCTAAATCTGTCAACATTTTTATATTCAGTGTGAAAAGAAAGAGGAGTACATCGAGAGGATCCAGACGCTTGACTTTGACACAAAAGCTGCCATTGCTACACATATTCAGGAGGTACCTAACTTTATGTGACATCAGCTTTGAAGCAGCTGGACAGAAAATCAGTCGGTGCACAGTGGTGCATTTATAAAAGCAACTGTAGGTGTTACAGTCACCATGTATTCTTTCACCTGTCCGTCCCTTCCTGTGTTTAACAGCTGACTCACAGTCAGGAGAATGTGTTGGATCTGCAGTGGTTGGAGTCAAGTGATGTTCACCCAGATGAGCTTGAGGCTGCGGCGAGGAACATGGCCACGCTCCTCAGACATCTGCTGGACCAGAGAGACTCTCATTTGGAGGTAGTGGATTTTCTTTCATCATTTATTCTGATTGTTTAAGAGATCCATATTGACTTGATGATTTCTGTGAATTTGGCAACATATTCAAACCTGTGTATGAATCTAAACATATATTGGTTGAAAATAATGTTAAGTCTGAGTTGTCTGAGTGCACAGACTTGAGAAGGTAAATTGGATTTTGAGTCATTTACTGTGAAGGTAATCTGTAGATCGTGTGTTTTTCAGACTATAGCGGAGCTGATGCAGGAGAAGGAGGGTGTTGTTAGCTTGCTCAATAGCCCCTCCAGCCCGCAGTCCGCCAGCTATTCTCCCAGCATGCAACAGCAGGCAGGGACTCAGCAACACCTGGCGGTGGAGTTGGCTGACTCAAAGGCCAAAATTAGAAGACTCAGACAAGAACTGTGAGTATCGAGTGGACGGTGGACACGGCGGCTCATATGAAAACTGTGTCTTCAAGATCTAAACACAAAGCAAAGGTCATGAGATCAAAAAAATGCACTGACTGGTAAAAGTCAT
>JAQNCA010000024.1:20719563-20742974 GCA_029783725.1 Acanthurus tractus | reverse complement strand
TTAGGGTTAGGGTTAACCCTAACCCTAACCCTACTCATTTCAACTGGGTCTGGTTGCACCATCTGGTCTTAGCTAAGACTAATTGGAACTCCTAAATCGGTTTTAGTTAAGACTAGTCTAGTCCAGAGTGGGTTCTAAGTCGGTTGCACCAACAGAGCTTAAGCCTGGTCTTAACGAGGCCCGATTTTAGCAATGTGTGTTCAAATGAACTGCCCTGTTCCTGTGGCAACTGCCTGGCAGCATGCATTGCTATTATATGCTGTCTCTGGCTGTCTAGTTAATTTCTGTCACTTGTCATTGCTATGGATGATCAAAGAAAACTCAAATAAAGTTCACAGACATAGAAATAAGAAAAAATTAATACACACAACATATAAAATGCTATTTATGAAATGCTTAAATAACATTTTGTAGGCTATGCTGATAGTGTAAAAACAGAGTGCTATCACTTGCTGCAGAGTGAGTGGCAAAGTTGATTATGGTCCAACACAAATGGCAAGTCTGGTGGCAGCTCTTAAGTCAGTTCAATCATGTCTCTCCTGCAGAATAAAAACATCTCAATCAGCTCCTCGTCTGTTTCTGTCCAGTGGATTGCTTCTGTCCCTCACAACTCTATCCCATCCAAATGCCCACTTGTAGTTTAACGTGTTAATTAGACACATTATTGTTAAATGTTTTCGGTAGAGGTATCTAATGTTTTTGCTACATTAAGGCCTGGATTCCTCCTCCCAACTTGGCTGATTTAAGAATGCTTTAGCCCTGTTGGTGCAACAGGGGCAAATGTCAGATTGGCTTAGAATGCCAAGAACCAACAACCAGTCTTAGCTTAGCTAACACCAGACTTCCAACCAGTTGGTCTTGGTCCTGGACACAGCCGACAGCCTGCAACAGCTTTGTTTATGTGTGCGTGTAAGCGTGTGTGCGTTTGTATCATACACTGTTGTAGTTGTGGACGTGGATGTGGTGCAACCAGCTCAGGTGCTGATGAGACTGCAGGAAGCTGGCCAGCTGCTGATGCTGAGTGGCCGGCTGGGACAGCAGCTTCCCTCTCTTTCCCTTCTCCATGTACCAGCGGAACAGGAAGTCAGCAAAGTTCTGTGGCAGGAAGTGACATGTCAGCAATGAGGAAGGTTGCAAAGAATTATGCAGTGCAAAATAAGATTAAAACAGTTACTTTACTCATCACTCTGATGTTTAGATGAAGGTGATATTTACATAAATCTACAGGAGTTTTGATCAGACAAAGCCGGATCTAAAACTGAAAGCCAAGATATCCAGTTACATCGTGTTCAGACAGGAGGTCTGGTTGAAATGCACAACAGTGAGCGAACAAAACTCTAAGAATAAAACAAAACTTGTCCAAGATGGCCAATGAGTAACAGCTGAGTAGTTCTGCCCACTATTTAAGATACTGTCAGTGGTTACACACTGCTTGAGATACAAACTAAACGGGGACTGGTGCTCTGAAACACTGCTCAGCAGCAGTGTGAGAGGTTGAAAACTCTACAGTGTTCTTAAACTTGTTAACACAATAAGACTGCTTTGGTGTTTCTGGTTGTCTTTGTACCTGGTCTGCAAACTTGGTCATGTAGTGCTGCAGACGGCTCTGATTGTCTGTCTGCTCACACATCTGAACCAGGATGTCAAAATCGCAGTACTTCTCAGCCAGCGCTGCGACCCACTGGTACTGACCCAGCTCCACTGCAACACAAAACAACTCCACAGTGATAACTGCAGCACAGAACTACAGGAGTTCACAGTACTCGCTGAATAAAGTGAGGAAAAACATCCCTTCAGACATTTTTGACAAACATTTTTAGACTTTTCTTATAATAAGTATTTCAGTCAATCTAATCCTCCACTTACACAGCGGGGCCAACAGCTCAGAGCGGCGCTGGCTATACTCCATCTCCAAGCTGTTGTAGCGCTCCTGTTGGGTTCCTGGGGGCCTCTGCTGCTGTAGGGAGGTCAGTTGGGCCACATAACCACTCAAGTAGATGTCCAACAATGCCACCAGCTGCTCGCAAAGAGTGCTGCGCAGCCCTGAGTCAGCATGAGGGTACACCGAGCGCAGGATGATCTCATGTTGGCGTGAAATGACGGTTCGTATGCCGCCAACACCACCTGACGCTGGAAGACAGAAGATAATCCTTGGAGTTTTTAATCACTTGGTCTCCATGAGTGACAAAACAAATTTCTATTCTTAAGAAGAAGAGTAATAGCAGCAATCCTGGACAAACAATGACAGGTTTAAAATATACACAGTTAATTACACTGCACACTCCATTAATTTAAGAGACTGCAATCTTAAAAGACAAAGTCTGTGGAAAACAGTTAGTATGCTTATAAAAGCTAACATACATTAAGTGTAATCAAGTTATGGTACTTAAAGTATTCTCATTTTAGTATTGATACTGAAGGACATTTCAGATGTATGTAAGGAGAGTTAGGAGTTTTCTCCACAGGTTGAGAAAATATATTTATGAAAAAAGCATCACAATCCAACACTGGAGGCTTGAAAATGACATGACAACAAACTATCAGGCTACATAGACCCTGAAATGAGGAGAGTGAAGAATTAAAGATACTTTTAGTAGTTTGTTTCACCTGTCCATGGGATATACTCAGGTTCTGCAGCAGAGTTTTCAGAGGCTCGGTACATGGAGGACCTGGTCTCCCTGTACTGACCAGCAGCCTGAAGAACATCCTGCACACACAGACATCAAGTTGGTTCAATTATTTCACCTCAGAAATTAACTATAGATCTTTTTTACATTAATGTCAGTGCTGCTGTCACCCCTCTGTGGTGACATCCCTAGTAATGACATGATGAGTGTGTTGTACCTTGATGACGTTGTTGACAGTGACAACCACCTCGGCCCATTGCACTGAGTCGACAGGGTTCTCCTTTAGACTGCGCTCCTCCTCCTCCAGCAGACAGTCAAACACTGAGGATATCTGAGACACCTGCGTGCAACAAGGACAAAGCTTTAACTGCACTGCCATGCTGAATGGATCATCACAGCAGAACAGCGTCTGACACAAACCTCTCTGAAGAAGACATCAGCAGCAGTGAGGCTGGGTGGCACCGTGGTGTTATTCCTCTGCAGCGCAAGGTTGATGGCCCTGTTGACCAGCTCCGGGTGTTTGGTGTGGTGGTTCTTCAGCACCATGGCTGCCTGAAGCTTCTCTGCGTGTTCGCACAGCAGCAGGCGTGTTGCCATGGGAGCCGAGCGCACTGTCACCTGGCCAAGTCGGTCCAGCAGACCCACCTGACAGGAGAGGATGATGATGGTGACTTCATAGATAATTAAGACTGTGTCTTAGATCTCCACGCCCACCAAAAGGTTCTAATTATCGTTCTATCTGACTAGTATGACAGACGGGTCATGCCAGGTTGCTTAAGGAGCTCTGACAGATAGCATAGAAATTCATTCTCAGCTAAAGGAAAGTAGGAAAATGTTTAAAGTATTGCCAGGACAACATTGGTACTTTCTTTCCCTTAGTTTTCATTAATAATAATAAAATACATGAATCTCTGGCTCTGTTCCACTGATTTTGATCCCTTTTAAAAAGTTAAAAGTCAAATGATGCTAGAATTGGAATAATAAACAAGTACAATATATGTTTTTTACATACATAAATAACTTGTGAAAGCTGAGGCCTGGTCAATACATATTAGGCTTTGGTGCAATAGCACCCCCATGTGGACACTTATTAGGCAACCCTCCTTGCACCCAAAGAGTAGAGGTCATGTCTGTTACTTTGATTGGTCCAACACAATTTAATCTATAAAGAAGCGTGACATGATAGATAGATATCATGAAATACAACATTAAATGATAAACCCTCAAAGAGATCAGTGCCCTCTAAAATATTATTGGATCATTTTAAATAAGACAGGCTGCAATTGTTGTTAAGCTACTACACAAGTTATGGGTACCTGGAGCAGAAAGTCCATGAAGCAGCCATGGGCCTTCATCTTGTCCTCCAGTTGGTGGAGGATGATGAGGGAGGTGAGAGGAAAGCCTGCACTCTCTGGAAGAACAGAATCAAGTTAGTTTGTTTGACAGAAACAAGTCAAATGTGCAAACCAGTTTGAAGAGATGTGAGAGCATTTATTTCATTTGTTCTGTACTTTCTTGGATTGGATTCAAAGGCAAAAGGATTTTTAAATATTTCTGCAGTGATTCATTGACTGCTTTAAAAGATGATCAACCAGTCAAGTTTAAAAAGGACTGAGGAGAATCAAGGAATTTATAGCAGAGGGACATGATGAGGAAAGGGATCCATAAAAGCTTAAAATTTGAAAAACGTCATGTTACATAAGCAGGATTGACATTGATCTTTATCAGTGTCAACAAGCATAGTGGAGGTTCAGGCTACTGAAGTACTTCTTTTTTTTAGGAGGTTCTGCAGCTTTTTCATTAACCGTGCTGTTCCAAAAACAAGATGTTATTGAAAAAAGCTTTAGTCTCTGGGATCAAATGTAAGGTAAATACTCAACACACACAAAAAAATTTAAAACTGTCTGGTAGTCTTATTTCTTACTTATTTATTTCTTTAAGATAAATACACTTACTATAGGTCTTATAATTTATCATTGTAAAAAAAAAGTGCCACATGATCCAGCTTTCAGCTCATTTCGGGATTTTTCTCTACCCCTTCTCCTCCTCACCGTCATGGACAGACTCAGCCCAGCGGGGGTCTGAGGCTGGATAATCGTCCACCAGATCCAGGTTGATTTGAGTCACCATGCCGTCCAGCTCAGCTCCCTCCTCCTTGTCACCGTCAGCAGGGAAGAGCTCGTCTGTGACAGTCTGAGCTCCAACCAAATCATTACTGACAGAGTACAGATAATTATAATTATTTATTTCACAGAAACAACATCCTCATATTTAAATGCTAAATTCCGATCTTAAATCATGCAATGTCAGTCTTACAGTATTTATATTTGTAAATGACAGAATACAACAATGGATGCGCCTCAAAGTGAATCCCAAACCTCTTGCCTGTGTCAGGGATAAATTGTATGAAGTGTAGATGTGTTGCCATTTTTGTTTACAATCTCAACTTTACAAAAATTCCAAAAACCAGATATTCAACATCATCAGTTGACCAAGGAGATGCAAACAGCCAGCACGTTTCATGTTTTTCTTTGATAAAAGTCTAAAATGTATTGTATTTCGTGAAATTGGTCTTATTAAGTAAAAATTGAAGAACTTTACTATACCCAAATTTATCATTTGTCAATTAGAAGCAGGTTAACACAACTAGTTTTAACTCTGATCTCTGCCGACACTGTGGGATGTACGATTAAAGTCTGATCCACATCTACACAGGTGCTTTTTAAAACAAAAAACCCTGCTCACACAAACACTGTTTTGAATTAATCTTCATTCAAATGAAATTACAATCACACAACTGACCTGCTGTCATGAGCATACCAAAACAGCAGTCGGCAGTATAGCCCTAACCCATCTGTTACTGGGAGGCTAACTGAAAATTAGAAGTCCAGCAACAACTTAAGTACACTAAGAAGATAAGAGTGCACATCTGCCATCACAGGCCAAAAACTCTTGGTCAAACTCTGTGATTCTGCAGTTTTTTGTCAGTGACCTAAAGCTGTGTATGGGTAAAAGGTCAAAACCCAAGGATAAAGCTATGCTTTAATTAACACCTGTGTACTTATGAACAAGGCATAAGACGGCTTAACCAGGAAGTACTGCAAGAATCCAGGGGTCAACTTCACATATTCAAACTGCCAGCAAAAGTTTTTTTTTTTTTTCTGGAGCTGTTTGTTGACATACCGACAAAACTGCAGGAAAGCTGCCTTCAAAAGTTTCGTTTTGTCCTCCTGAGCCACAGACTCTGCTCTGGTTGGAGTCTCCATTGCTGAAACCTAAAAACACAGAATCAAAACCATTCCTTTAGAATCAGTCATAATATAATGCATTTAACTTGTTTTAGTGCCATTTTAAAATCTCCTTTTTTCTTATCTGGAAGTCTTAAGAAAGGCTGCCTGCTGTTAGCTGTGTGCATACACTGCTTAAATTAATATTTGTCTTGCTCTCTTAGTCTTAATTTTACCTCTGGAGCTGCAGCCAGCGAGGAGCACAGCGAGTCCTCCATGGTCTCCGGCAGGATGGAAGCACTCTCCCGGGCCACCACTGCCACCAGACCGCTGTTTAGGGAGAAAAACACGGGCAGGTTGGCACAGCAGCCTCCTCCACGCACACCATCACCTGGACAAACAGTAAAGGAGACATTACCTCAGACATGCAGTGACATTTACTTTTTGTTTACTGTGAGTGTGCAAGGGCTGGTTTGTAAGAGTTCTCTCTATCTTGGGTCCATTTATTGTCCTTCTTGTTTATCCATTTTTAATCTCGTACACAAAGAACTTTTTATAAAAAAGTTCTTGATGGCTTATTAATTGTTAATACAAATACATTTCCTTATGTACATTCTTCATGATCAGTAGACAAAACATTTATTTTCTAAATCAAATCTAAAGGTTAAATGATATAACTTTAGTATTTTTGATGTAGTTACTCATTTGTTTTTTATAAAAATATGTATAATCTATGTTTTCTGGATCTACTAAACTGCATAATCATTAATAATTAACCTTTTAAAGCTTCTAAATCTTAAACATTGTCCATTCCATCATTCTCATTTTATTAAAATTTAATAAAACTGCATTATCATTCTAATGTGATTGTCATGAAAAGCTTGTTGATTTGGAGGCGAGGCTGAAGTCAGAGAGCTTTCCCCTCTGATACTTGGAGTTTATTTTCTCACCTGGTGAGTTAAAACTGATTTTCTCATCAGGCGCTACTCCTCTGCTGGTTCCCGTTGAGCAAGCGAACACCAGCTCCTCATTATACAGGAAGGCTGTGGAGCCTGGAGAGGGGGGTAGCACCAGCCGTGTAGCCTGTAAAGCCTCCTCACTCTGAGGACACAAAACATGTGCATGAATTATGAGTTTGTCCAATCAAATTATGAAAACAAAAACTTCAAGAAAAGTCAACCCAACAACATTTCAAGTTAGTTTCTCTGCAAGGTGACCTTTATACTAAAAATTCCCGACAACGTCAGGGCATTAATAAGCCCTAAATGTGCTAAGAAAACACTGCATTTTAAAAACTTTAAGTGGCTGTCTGAGGAAGAGCTTTTTTGAAGCTTCTGTGTAGGCTTCATTTTACAGCTCGGGATGTTGTCACTTGATCCACTAGTGTCTGGATCAGGATCAGGACTGACCTGGAACGGGGGGCTGTACTTGGTGACTTCTACGGTGAACTGATCAGAGATGTTGGCTCCATTGTCCTGCAGGGTGACCAGGCAGAAGTAAGCTAGACAGGGGGAGTCTGAAGGGTGCCAGGCTGCAGCCAACACCACCAGGCCGGTTCTGGACAAAAAAGAAAAAAAAAACAAAGCAAGCATAAGGTCAGTTCAACTTGAGAGGATCTGCACTCTCTGTTTTGGCATTTCTTTAGAAAAATACTATCTGTCTGTACTTCCAGTGTGACTACCAGTGGTGTAGAGCAATTAATATATATATATATATATATATATATATATATAAACACATTTTTGAGTTTTAAGTCTCAGGCTTGTATTTGATTAATTTCCTAAAAAAGCAAAACTCCCCCACTTCCTTTTTGCTAAACTTAATTAACAAGGTTATACATAATGCTTAATTGCAGAGGATTAATACTAATTAATAAATAATATTGTTAAAGTAAAAAGATTTTAAAATTAGAATCTAAAATTTCACCTCAAAATTTCACAGTGCCTAAAACACATCTAAAGGACTTCTAATCTGATGTATAAATCAAACAGGAAGTCATGCACACGCAGAGGAAAACACTCACTGGCTGAGCTTCATATCCAGATACATCACATTCACTCCCTCCTTTATCTCCTCATAGTTGCTTTCTGAACCCTGGTGGAAAAGAAAAGTTGAGAATTATTTTAAGGTATGACTATGAAAGACAACTGAATATTGTGACAAGATTCAACACAGAATCTGATCTTATGGTTGCCTGTTTCCACTATTTAAGACTATGCCTCAGAACTTAACTGAGTATTTTATCTAATAAAATGAGTTTTAATAGTTTTTGGACTAACAGTTTCTGTAACATGTACCCCCCTGTTAGAATATCTATCTCCGCCAACATTGTTTTTAATGTGACAGGCCACTGAGTGATACATAGTCATACTCATACTAATCTATTCAGTATTTATAATCATGTATTTTTGTACTGACCCAGATGGCATCTGCAATACTTTCGGTCAGAGCTCTTTGGGTGTCCCAGCTGAGGATCTGGTGCTCATAGCTGTCATCTAACTCCCATTTACTCAAACTGGAGTTGGTCAGCGTGTACAGGCAGCTGGCTCCGCCTACCCACAGCACACTGTGCAGCTGCAGTAGAAAACACAGTCAGATTGAAGCTGTTCACCATATGAACACAAGTAAACCATCAGTAAAGTCAGCTGTGCTGAAGCTTCATTCTAAACTGTACATATGTTCACTATTAAGGGAATTTCTAAAAATACATATTCAAGGTTCAACAACCGTTTATAGTGATCTTAGGTTGTAGAATGAAAAGCAACAGCAGAAGATTATGTTAATGATTAATAATTTAAAAATCTGCGATGAAAGTAACTGTGTTAGTGGCAATTTTACCATTGCAAACATCTACAACTTAATTAATGATAACAAGCACAAGTAGAATCTGTATGCATGACTTACTGTGTCATTGGCTGGTGGGGAGAGAATGCCGAACAGGCTGGACACACGGCGTCCAATGCCAGACAGCATTCCCTGACCCTGCACCAGGGCTCGGCACTGCAGCTTTCCTGAAGAATCTGCACTCGCTCTCAACAGGCGATTCCTTACTGAGGACAAGAGAAAACTTCCACCCTGAGAGGAAAGAAAAGTCAGAAATCAAGAGACAAAAGGAGAGCAGGAACTTGAGATGAAAGTTGAAATCAGACTGAGGTGGATTTAATTACTGATTAGTTACTGATAGATTGACTAGTAGCTGCTTTATCAGAGAGTGTTTAGTAACCTGTCAGCTCCCAGATTTGACATTTTAACTGCAATGGGATAAAAAAACAAAACAAAAGAAAACCCACAGATTTACTGGAGATTTACTTACTCTGACAGCAACAACAAATTGGCAGTTATCACCCAGGTCCACATCTGTCTCTGTATAGTTGCCCTCCTGGGCCAGGCTGGGCCACAAGCGAGCTGTGCCCTCTGTAGCCACCGCCAGGACAGAGATGGACTGAACAGTGGCCGTTTCAAGAGGAGCACTGGATGCCAAGGCCACAAGATTGGCTGCAAAGCTGTACTCACTGCTAGGAAGCTGCAGCTCCTTGCACACTGACAGCTAAGGGAAAACACAAATAGGGTTGCTGAATTTTAAACTTGAATATAACTTGTGAGAGTTTCCTCTGAGGTTGAGACAAACAATTATTTTCACTGACACAGGATTTAAATTACTTTTAATTGATTCATATGAAATTTAAAAACATTTTTGAAATTATTGACAAATATGTAGGAGTTTGTCCATAGTGAACACATTTTTTATTTTTTTTACTGAGCAACAGTCAAAAAGTAGTATATTTACTTTAAAACAATTTCATAAAGAGAAAAGTTGCAAATCTTCCACCTTGAGAAGTTTGAAACAGAGAACATTCGGCATTTTTGCTTGATAACTAAAACAATTTATCAGAGCTTTTGATAATCTCTTTTCCAATATTGATGCAATAATATCAATCATGCAGAATTTAATAATACTCAAAACATGTCCCCCAAAATGGTGTTTCCACTATAAACCCGCTCCTGTGAGGAAAAAGTGATCAAAGTAGTAACATGTGTTAAAAAATACTGATAAACCAACAACAAAGCAGTGTAGTTCACAGTATTTGTTTAATTATAGTTTATAATTTCAATCTGTGGACTGAAAGGCAGCTTTTGTTTTGCTACTTGCAGCCTTATTTACAGGATCTATTGTAGTGCAAGGGAAACTTAACTGTACCTTAGCTACAGCAGTCTGGCAGATCTTCCATATTATCAGTCTATCTCCACAAACCATCCAGGCCCAGCCACTCTCAGTCACTTTCACTGAGATATGGTCATCAGCTGGAAGGACCAACACAAACAGCATTGTTTCGTAGCAATGTTAAAACAAGCTGCTGTATTTCTAACAAACAGTGACAGAGAGAAAAGCACAGAAATGGGGACAGAGAACTGAACAACTTTACCATCAGCCATTGTCAAAGCCTCCATCACTTTGACTGGCAGCGATGAGCCGAAGGTTTGGACATCGTAGTTGATTGTTTCTGCAGCTGCATGGCTCTGCACTCGGGTGGGTGTTGACCTGGTGGAGAGAGAATTAGTTTATCTGGACTATCGGCAGAATAATTAGCTGCAGCAACTTTATGGTGCCGTTAAAATCTGATGTGGCACACTACATGGAAAGACGTTTTTAAGGATTAGCAAAAACAGAAACACAAAAGCTGGACATCGTTATCTTAACAAATAAAGGACTTTGTATTGGACTGCTGTAATTTTTGCAAGGTTGACATAATTATCAGATAAGTGTATATCACAAAAAATAATAACAGCCAAAGCCTTACGTTTAGCGATTTTACTTACCTCGCCGACAGAGCACTTCTCCGCGGCGAAAACAGCAAACTAGTGGCCGTGGCTGAGACACTCTTCCTCCCGGGGGTCCTGCCCTGGTGCCTGCGGGCCGAGCTCGAGGCAGTACGAGGGCTAAACATGTCTACTTTGATACCTTGTACTGCTCAATAATCAACAAATGTGTCAAACCTATGTGTGAAATTCAGAAATGTAGCCCGACCTCACCATACAAGCAGCACTCCAAACAGCGCGCGGTAGTGTCGCATGACATAAACGTCATCAACGGATCAACAAAGATTTCCGCCCATCATTGAAACAAAATTTAAAAAATGAAGAGTATCGCTTTAGTATTAATTTTGGCATTCTCTAGTGTTCTTATTGCCCTTCCCATTATTTTAAAATTAGCGGCCACGTTTGGTCGGGTTATTTTTAGGGCTTTCATGTCAACGCAAAAGAAAAAAAATATATAGTAATTCATTTTTTAACTTTATTTCGAGCTATTAAACGTTATCAATCTACAACACATAACTTATTAGACACACAAATATTATTTTGGCGTTGTTTGTCTCGATTTAAGGTAGTCTTGGATTTTTCCCATATTGCATTGCGTTTTTCTTTGACTTCCTCTTTCCGCCATATTGCAGAACCGGTAAGATGTCCTTTTTCAGTGTTATCATCAATCCTTTAAGTATCTAAAGCATCGATATGTAAAATGTCCAATTTATGCGATCATCTGGAAGCGAAAGTATATACTAATCATTCTGGATGATTATCTTCCCTCTCGATAAAACGAGTTTAACATATTTGGGCTTGAAATACCTGGCCGTTCCTCAGTACGGCCCTAGTGATTGGTGTGTTCAATGCGCCTTGATAACAGTTAGCCCTGCTACGATAGAGATGTCCTTTTTTTAACCAATTAGAACCGAAAGCCCCCGGTTGATGTCTGTGTGTAATATATTAAATAAGCGGTCGACAATGCTTTTTTCATCGTCTGAGCTAATGCTAACAGATTTTGCAAATGTCTCGGATAGTACCAAGTAGCTGGCTATTATGTGTAGCATTACTCACGTACGACCATGCTTTAGGGGGCTGCTCATGTATCCTGTATAAATTAATTTTAAGCTAAAGCGGCAATATCTGCTGAAGGTCAATGTGGTCGCTGTTGTGACAATATATAGAGATATAAACTATGTTAGCTATGCAGCCTATACGATATACCGCTTCGTGACTTAGACCTAGCCAGGTTGTGTTCATTTAAAATGTGTACCTGGATGTTAACGATAGCCTCTGTCTATATCCTCGTTTCCATTTTGTGTTGTGAGTAATAAGTGTTATATTGTTATTTGTTTATTAGTTTGTTTTTTTTCCTCAGTTTGCCTGAAACGAAACTTTTAAGAGTAAAACGGTCTACAAGTTTCTGATGAATGGGTGACATCATCTAGTGATGTAAATTCAGGCTAGATCTCCCCTTTGGTTTATAGAGACCCCATTGCAAAATTAATTGACATAGTTAGGGTTAACTGCATAAAGAGGTCGAGAGCGGGATATGAAACTAGGTCCAGCTTAATTTCTCCTGGAATTTTCACACACCTCATTTTATTTACCCAATGTTTGTCTTTGCATGTGTTTGCAGGCATCATGGTGCGCATGAACGTTCTCGCAGATGCACTTAAAAGCATCAACAATGCTGAGAAGCGTGGGAAACGCCAGGTCCTCATTAGGCCCTGCTCCAAGGTTATTGTGCGCTTCCTAACCGTCATGATGAAGCACGGTAAGTGGACAACAGTTCAATGTCTGTAGTCACTGAATGGTTTTGTTGCTAGAAAGCATATTACTACAAATTTGGCCAGTCAACAAATTTGACATTATCCTCATCATTATCCTCATATCTAGTTAGTGGAGGGAGATTAAATTCGGTAAAGAGTGTATAGACTTGTGGTCTGCATCCAGCTGAAGAGGTACTTAAAAGAGAGGCAATGGCGGTTGAATTAAGTTTCTCAGATGTTTCAAATCAGGGACTACTAGCTCACTCAGTCTTCACTATTTGCTTACTTATGCTATTGATTAATGTCATTTTTTCTTCATTTGCACCTCCAGGTTACATTGGTGAGTTTGAGATCATTGACGACCACAGAGCCGGAAAAATTGTCGTCAATCTCACAGGCAGGCTGAACAAGGTAATATTTTTGAGTTAACCAAGCTTTTGAGTCAGGACAAGACAAATCTTTACAAGACAAGTCCAGATAAAGTCTTACTTTTGTTTTCAGTTAGCTATGTTGGCAATGGGGTCAGCATGCATAACACTAGACATTTTGATTTTTGTGTGATGTTTCAATTGTCTCTAGTGTGAAAGTGTTTTCCAAAAAAAATTTTTTTTTGACTGATTTCTCTGGATAGTCGAGTGGGTGGCCACATGACAATGTCAAGGCATTTCACATAATTGTATGGAAAGTGGTACCTGATACATGTTGATTTTAAACTTGTGTTGCTTTCTTCCTTCCAGTGTGGTGTGATCAGTCCACGTTTTGATCTCCAACTTAAGGACCTGGAGAAGTGGCAAAACAACCTGCTGCCCTCAAGACAGTTTGGGTGAGAGTCATGTATTCATCATTTGAACTGAACAGTGTCATTAATGTTGTGAACTGACTGGAAAAGAGGGTCTAGAAGATCTCGTCTGGTGGTCTCCCACCTTTCATTTGGTTCAACTTTGGTGGCTTGATTTTACACTCAACTTGCCTGCTGTGATGCCTGCTTTGCTTCATTATCCTGTGTGGTTGTTTTGGAAAATTGGTTAATTCAGATTTTCATTTTAGAGTTTCAAGGATGTTTAGAATCCCCTCTTTAAAATTATTTGTTACAAAATTAAAGTGCATCAAGTACTTGACAAATCAGTTGACTCATGTCTTGAGAAACAGGAGTCTACAACAAAAAGTTATCACTACTTATTTTGATTAGTAGCCATTTGGCATTGCCACTGAGTTGGAGTATGTATTTAGCTAGTAGGAGGCTGGAAGCAGGTACAAGTACTGGGAATAAGTGCTCGAGAAGCTATATATATCTATTTAATCTGCAGGATGATAGTCCTTGCCCGTGTAATAAAACCACTTACATCCTATAATTGTATATAATTCTTATTTGAAGCTAATGTGTGTGAAGAGAATGACTTCTGTTCATGTGCTGTTTTTAACACTGTAATGCATTAAGTCCAGCTCTGTGCAATACAGTGGAGGTTGACTTTTGAAGTAGACAAGGTTTGATATGTGAATAAATTGTGGCATTGTCTGAACGACCATGAGTACATGTTGATAGTGGGCAGTTAAAGTGATTTGATTGTGTTTAGAATCATAACATGTAGCTCAGACATCATATTTATTGGACTGATAAATCACCTAGATGTTGAATGATATTCACTGTAAATAGTTTGATCGATGGTCTCTCTAAAGGCCAATCAGACGATGCTAAACACATCAGCTGATTCTCTTTAGTTGTCAGAGTGTTGTGGAAGTTTGAGATTTACAGCATCCTATTCTCTCAGACGGGGATGATAGAAAATGTGCTTGAGAGGGGAGAAATCTTCCACAAGATGCCTTTGGGAGAAAATGGGATTTTTGTAGATTTTTATTTTAGGAAACCCCAGCATTTATTTTTCTAAATGGTCTCCTGTTATATTTCATGCAGTAGGACCAGTGGTGCGAGCATATAGCTGTTTTTTTGTAGAGATTGGAGTCTTAAGGACCTGTAAGTTGCCCAGGGCAATGATGATATTGCCATCAGTGTCAGAATGGTGACCATTAAGTGGTCACTTGGTTAACTTGTCCATTTGAGGCGAAGGAAGAGGTCCAAATGTTCCAAATCAGGTGAATAGGACAACACTCTGGAACGTTGCCTGTTGGTATTTTTTAACCAGGAAAGAATATGCTTCACTTTCTGTGAATGTCCATCCTAAAAATTATATGTTTGATTTTAGAGTCTTCTCTTTTAATGTAATATCCCAACTGAAATAATAAATGAGTCAGCCATCCTAAACATAAAAAGGCAAAAGGGAGGAAAACAGAGATTTACAACCATACTGACATTAATGTGTGGTCACAAGTGATTTGTCTGCCTCCTGATTCGTATCATGCATGATTACTTTTTGAATGAATTAGTGAAAAAATGATTGTGACCACAACACATACAATTCATCCCACTTGCCAAGACAGTTACAATACATCCAAGTTTTCTTTATTTCTCTCTTTCTGGGTGAAACATGAAGGCTAATCATTATTTAAGCTAAAAGTTTTCTTGCTGTCATGGTTATGGATTAAAAATGTTGTCATGTCATGTTGTCATGTTTAGTCATCTTGCATCTAGCAATGTCTCACATAGCAGGCCATATCTCCAAGGCCCTGTGTCAGTACTGGAGAAAGGTCAGGTCTCAGATCCTTTCCTTCCTAAACCCTTTAAAGTCTCCAAAGTAAATTTAGAGGAACTATGGTTGATGGATGGTACCTGTTGAAAGTGAGTGATAACTTTTTGTAAGTTCTCACTATTATAGCAGCTTAGTTCTCTGTACTTATTGCGGTCCAAGATGATTTTTGTCTTGAAGATAAGGTAACAGTAAAACAAAACGTTCCTCTGTTTTGAAGAAGTGGTCTTTGATTTACTGGAGGCTGCAACAAGGAGAGCAGAGTGTCATGTGAAGGTCATGAACTAAAGCTCTTATTGACCAGTGATTCGTAAATAAACTGGTATTATGTAGCATCGTAAAAATTAACGTGGCATATTCTCATAAGCATATATATATAAGTATATATATATATATATTAGAATTTTTCTTATTTTTCTTATTCATCCCATTTCCTGTCATTTGTTTGTATAGCATACAGTGTTTTCTTCATGTTTACTGCCTATCTTACAAAACACGAATTTTGATCCCTTTGATTTGTCTGGTCTCACTATTCTAAAAGCTTTTTCATTTGATGTGCACTCTATTTATTTGACTTGTCTGGAGTGTTGAAGAGTTATTCCCCCATGGAGCTTTATATGAAAGTTTAAGGCTCAGTCTGAGGTGCACTAAACACAATCATACTGAAAGAACCATTGACTCTCTATAGTTGTCTTTATACAGTTATTAAGCTAGAGTGTGAAATGAAGGTCTCAGAGATGCACCTCCTTAAATGCAATGTTTAAGATGGCATGTATGTGGTTGGTTTACCAATGAGTTAAATGTTGCTATGTTTTTTAGATGGTATTAGTTTGTCATTATTGTTAATGTACCATATTTATTTTCAGGATATGTAGTATTCATAGTGCATGGTGTCGCCATTTAAAGCAAAAAGTGATTTAGATGTTTAAAATGTGATTAACTGTTTTAAATTGGCATTATTTGATCAATTTTTATTGACTTACGTCAGGATAACCAAAAATGTTATTTGATTGCGGCTTAGATGGTACATGTTTTAACAGTCCCAAAGTTTGTATAATTTTCTATTATAACAGTTTAATTGTGATTGTCTGGGACATTTTAAATCATTATTGTGCATACTGCCTGTCCTTATTGTAATTTCAAACGCTTGCGGTGTCATTCATCTGACTTGTCTGACAAAATGCTGACCTTTGTTTCCACAGATACATTGTGCTGACCACCTCGGCTGGCATCATGGACCACGAAGAGGCCAGACGGAAACACACAGGAGGCAAAATCCTTGGATTCTTTTTCTAAAATGTAAAGAACTGCAAATAAAAAAAACCAACCAGGGAAAGCTGGTAGTCTTTTGTGACTTATTTTATACAGACGTGTCCATGGAGAGATGGCTTTTTAAAAGACCACAGCTCATGTGTCCATTTGAAAAAGATAAGGTCACCATGGGGCTGGTATTTCTTGGTTTTTTGATAAGAGCTCAACACCTCCAACAGCATTTGATTTTGTCTTTTTTTAAAAGAGACCACAGAAACTCAATGTCTGCATCTCATGCAAAACACAAGTAACTTAAAAATAATTTAGAAAACTTGAAAAACAAAAGTAGGTTGATCCGGTTTAACACAGCCAAGTCTTCCTACCTGTTTTTTATTTACTGTTTCTCACTTATGTAGATCAGTCAACTTCAGATACTTAAATAAATATGAATATATTGTATGGTTCCATAAATGGAAATATCCTTTAAAATTAAAGGATGTCATGATCTGTATCTTCTAATGTGAATGTGCCACAAATCCAAGAAGTTCCTGGTCTTCTCCCAAGTTAAACTGCCATGCAGTAACGAAGTAGTCGATCACAGGGGTTAGCATTATAATTCATACAGAAACAAAGAGGGGAAAAATGAAGAAAAAAAAGAAACAGACTAAATTGAATAACATCAATTTCAAATCTAGTGTATTTTGTTGTACTCAACTTCAGACACTTGTAATGAAGTGGGATTTGGTGATAAAATAAGTTCCATATTTAGCTGTTGGTTCTCAACAGATTAAAAGAAAGTTATACCAGTTTTTTGCCCAAGCAAAATCTCTGTTACTGTGGAACTAGCAGCTTTTGAGGAAAAAAGCTACACAAGAGGCACACAGTTGTCTATCGAGATAAAAAGCCATCACAGAAAGTTTAAGTGGTTGATTTTTGTGGCATGAGCAGAGCACTCACCTCAGAGGGCCACATCCATAAACACTCTATACCTGACTGTGTCCACAAGTTATGTTTTAACTGCAGACATACCTCTAATAATCATGATTTACCTGTGGCCCAGCAGCTACTGGGAGCTGCCACATCTTTGCTACAAGGGTGGCAGCTGGTAAGAAGTCCTGCCTCTCTGCCCTCCAAGTCCTCTCACTACTGTGACATTTTCTTAGGCCTTCAGTGTATTTTGTCTTGTCTCCAACCTCTTTGGAGTCTGGCTGCTGACCTCACATTAGACTGAAGAGGAGAGGTAACAGCCTGCTAATGCAACAGCTCTGTCCAAGTGCTCCTTGTGGGCTAAGAGCACACAGACTGCCTGCCCTCCCTCATGGGTTCACAGCACTTAAGCGCTGCCTTGTCAAAGAAAAAAAACAAACTGTTATGCTGCTGCTGTGTTAAAGATCAGGGATAACAGCCTGGACAGCAAGCTCTGTTCAGAGGAGCCGCAGAGGTACGGCTTTAATGCTCTTGTTACCAGTAAGCCTTCTGACATTAAACCACCCGGGGTCAGCTGCCTTAGCAGGAAAAAATAAACAAATTGTTTCAGTAGCTTGAGCTTGTAAACAGTTTGATAGTGTTTGAAGTTTTTTTTTAAGTAGGAGGAAGCTATAAAGTATCAAAGAATTTCTTGAGTTAAAAATCAGAAACCCTAAAGGCCTCAAACGCTCCCTTTCTCCCATGTCTGCTGTCACTTTGAACTTTCCAGAAAAGCAGAAATACTTAAATCTCCCAGAAGTAGAACTTTCATCAGACTCCACAGTGAAGATGCTCTGCTTTACAGAAACTTGTAAAATATCTACTTTAATAAATTAATTTGGCTATTTACCATTTACCCCTTAAGGGCAGAAGAGCTATGTGATTTTCTTATAACTCAAGATTCATTTGTATGTTGTGAAGATGATTTGTGTGAAATGCCACAAAAAATTGAAGATTAAAGTATCAAATAAGTTCAGAGGGTATGTAACATGGTTTTGCCCAAGATTACACTATTTTTTGCTAGGTTTATTCAAAATAGTTCAGTTATCCAGTAACTAAATTTCACTGTCAACCAGAGGTCGACATGGGTTAACAAATAACAACAAGTGCTTTGAATCTGGAAGATTAATCCCAGAAATGTTTAATTTATCAGTGAGACAATAGAAAAATAAACTTAATGAGAGACAGCTTTGAGTTACAAAGGTGGCTTAAGTGCAGTCTTACCTGTGCATACTCTGCTTGTGAGTGAATCTTATCTATCTATTCTTTTATTAGCCTAAATTCAGTGTAGATATTGCAGTATAAACACACTTCAACCTGTTCTGGCTTCCTGAGATAACTAGCATAGCTAAGTAGCAGTGAGAGCTGTGCGGCAGTGAGTAAAGACTAATGTCCTAAGGCTCTTTCAGACTGAAAATGGCTCAAGGAGGAAAACATTAAGATAGAAACGTGTTCAGAAAAGCCTCCCTCATTCATATGATCTCTTAAAGTTTCTGCCACAGTGACGGAGTTTGTTTGAAGACAATATGCCAACATACATCTGGGGATCGGGGTTTGCAGGCTGGCAGCCTGCAACATGTTTCTTCAGTCTTCACCATATGTCAGCTGGATGCCTGAGATGTCCCTGAAGGGTTTAACGCACCGCTGTGGAGGAGAAGAGGAGATGTGCAACTCTCAAAACAAATAGAATACATTAATACTGAAACAAAAAGTCTGCTGTTTGGCCTGCTTTAATAGAGCCAGAGGCAGCAGGAGGGAGAGCTGTGCAGTGGTGTCTTTTAGTCAGTTTAATATTATCTTTAGCTCAAAATCTAAGAAAGTTGATTTAAAAAAACCTGCTGGAAGAATGAAGCATTACTGGGAATGTTAAATGATCACTGATCTCCCTAACAAAAACACATTTTCCAACTTCACCCTTGTGGTATTAAGCCAAGCAGATCATTTTGAATTGGTTTGCCACTAATTTTAAGATATCCAACCATATAACCAAATTAAACAGGACGACTGGCAAATCATCAGATGTTGCAATATGAAGGTCAAAAGAAACCAATAAAACAACATTTAAATGACTGTATTTTAAATGGGAACCAAGTTTTAACTACCCAATGGCACATAGTTATTGCCTGTTAAAACAACTGCCACTTAATAACTAGACAAGTCTTCAAACATTTTTGCAACAGTTTCAGCTTTGGTGTCCAGTAGTCTTTTGACATCCAAATCCCCAACTTAGCACTGGCTGGATTTTGTTTGTGCTTCACAAACCATTTAAAAGAATCCAAAGTTTTTTTCCTCCCTGTAACACAAGAGTACACTTCTTTTTTGAAGCAGAATCTCATTACTATGGATAATCCATAGTCCCCCCCTCCATTGTTGCAAATCTGCAATACACCACTGTATTTCTCTGTATCAGTGTGTAAGTTGAAGGCTTTTTTTCATCTTATTTTGTTATTGAGAGAAATTTCTTGATTTCTCAACCACTAGATGTATAATTTTTGTCTTTGGGCTCATCTTGATGTAGTCTGCAATGCAGAATGTATTTATTACTAGATTTAAGTGTTCTTCTTTTGCTCCCAGTGTCAACAATTCTAGTCCACATTTTCTCAAAATGTAGTGTAAATGGTAGATATTTTGTTGCCTCTCCAGTGTTGAAATAGCGTTGCTCTATCCATATTAATTTTTGCTCTGTGTGCTAACCTCTGTCATTGCTGTGGACAAAATCTCCATTTCCTCCAGTAATTTTCCTCCCGACTTGGACTGAAAAATGAAAGTACTGTGACATTTTGTGACCTCTTGTTGCTCTTTCCCAGTATGATGGTGATGGAGCTTGAGCAAAGCAATTCAACGCTGCAAATTCCTGGCAGGAAGAAAGCATTTTACAGTTGACACTGAGGTCCTTGTGCAAACACCACATCTATTACCACAGAAAAGCAGGAGACTGGCCATTGGAGTCTGGAAACTTACTAACTGTTTGCTATGGTGGCATCAGTTTTCATAGAGCCCACTTGTCTTGCTGTGTTGAGTATAATTGATGGTGTCACTAAGGTCTGCATCAGTAGCTCTATTTGTACCTTTGTACCTTTGTACCTGAAGTTCCCCTACTGACCACTTGAGGGCAGTAAGAATATGTCTCAAGTTTAGTATTCCTCCCCGGGTCCTGGTCCTCATACTGCATTCAGGCCGGGCTGGTCGGCAAGCAGCAAGACTAATTATGATTGATTCAGAGATAACAGAATTAATATTGGAACAGCAGTAAAAGTGTAAAATGAGGATCCAGTCAAAAGAAAGAAATTTCTTTTAACTGAGCTTCACATTGTTTTCAGCCGAATAACCCACTTAGTGGGTCACAGTGAAATGAGGGAGAAAAACAGAGACGATTAGAAAAGTTAAAGTGGATGTGCAAAAATGAATTTAGGCAGTTTTTGTCTAATGACGGTATACATTAAATATGCCTTTAGCATTAAGACTCAAACACAGGCTCGGAGAGAGACACAAAGATTGATATTAACACTTTCCTTGACAAGTCTTTGCCAGAATAGTTTCAGAAAACCATACAGCTCAGTCAGGTGTTATTTCTTACTAGAAAATTGATAAAATAAGATGAATCAGTTTGGCTTTCAACAGAACTGTCTTCTGACACAATAAATCTGCATCCAAGAGGAAAGAAATGAAGAATCAGAAGCCACAGTTATAAGCACATAATACTCATAAAAAAAAAACAACATCATAAAAGTCATTTTTTTAGTCACACTGTTTCAGGCTGCTTCTAGTACCATGTCAGACAATTCTTGTTTATGTTACCTTACTGGTTTTGCATTAGATCATATTCTGTTTTGCACATCTACAAAAAGACCTGAGGAACTTCTGCTATAAATGTGACCAACTGAGAGAAAAATATGACAGTGTATCTTTACAGAAATGATTGAATTAATTTCCAAGTTAAAATAGAGGGCCGTGCATTGTCATATGATCACTCTACTGATACACTAGTCCCATGTTTTTCACTCTGTCTGTCTCTGCCTTTATGCCTTATTTAATAGGACGAACCAGGGGGGTAGGACTCATGGCTGGGAAGGGTGCATGTGTGAATGTGTGTTGGTGCATTCACGATGCGGAGGAGTCTGGTGTGCATATGATGAATGAGATAGTTAGGAAGCAGTGAATTTATGGCTTTGAATGCAGCCATCCATCCTGCCCTGCAATCCCTGGCTGTCCTCAAGGGCATTGTGCTCCACCGGGTCCGATCTTAGGTGGCTCGCTGGGGATCTCACCACTGTAGCTGCTGCTGAGATGATGCCCATGTCGGCCAGGTAACCAAGGCAGCAGCCATCCTCCTCATCCCCTCACGGCATGTTAAGCAGCAGTAAATTAACAGGCAATGAACACAAGCTGCTAATGTACATATAATAACAGGGAGGCAAAGAGGTGCCAGCAAGAGACTGCGTTATTAATTAGGCCTCTCATTTGTCCGCTATAGATCACCTTGAACATTACAGTGCAGTTTGCCCTCTTATGGGGATGATGTACAGCATATCCTGCAGTAAATCACAGCTTGAAAAGTGATTACTGCTTAGGCTTAAATAATTAATACATGGGTATGTACTGCTACTCAAGGCACATGCATCGCAACTCACACACATTGCATTTTACTGGTCCAAACAAGTAATCCAAACTGGATGGGTTTGTAATGGCCTTCAGAACGACGTGAACGAAGTGAACATTTTCTGATTAAACCGCCTTATGAGCTTAACATCCTCTCCACAACCACCATTACAAATGTGCCTCACTTGACTGGTTTCTGATCTGGTTAGAATTAGAGAAAATATTCTAGTTTATGATAACACAATGATAAATAACGTGCATACAATGCTAACAAGGTGATGATAGAGCCACTGCAAAAAAAGGGGCAAGATGACTGTTTTTTAAAGGTAAAGGTAAAGTCAAGACACATGGATTGCTGAGTGGTGTCTGGCTTCAGTGTAGGTTGCAAATCCAACCCAGCATGTTAGAAAATGAGAAAAGAGCCAAACTCAAGAAAATTAATTGAAATACATGTGTGCAGCTTTGTCAAACTTCTGTTCATACTTTGTTCCGATGATGGGGGCTTTTAGAGCTTTCCAGGCTTTTGTCCCTATGTCTCCCAATTTGTTATAATTCATTCTGAGGGGAACCTTAAAATCTGTGTGAAATTAAAATGGCAATCAAGACAGTTGTCAGAATATTTAACTTAAAACCAACGTTATAAATCTTACAGTGGCACCACAGGAAAGTCATCAGAGCATCTTTTGAGGACTGTGTATGTTTGAACAAAATTTCACAGCAGCACTTCAAATATTTATAGACATGTTTTCAGTCTGAACCACAGACATGGAGCATCACATTTCCATGTCATGGGTGGTGGGTGGGGCGGTGGTCTTCTCTCTCTGTGTAGTACACTGTCCACCATCTAGCTTGAATCCTTAAAGTACAGCTTAACCACCTATTTCCACCTCAGCCTCTTACAGTGGTTACTCATCAAACTATTTTGGAAGATAACGGTGCCATTTTTGTTCTGTAAAAAAATCTGAATGAGGTGTCAGACAGCTAGTCTTTGCATCTCCTGCATTTCCTCTGTTTTTTATTTGTATGGTGTGCCATTTGGACATATTCAGTGCCATTACCTCTGTGTGCTCCCATCTGCCAATATCTGAGTCAGTTTAATATTCGCAGGTGGTGAATCCTCCTCTTTAAAGGTTTTGCATTCTCTGTATCTCAAAAGTAAGATGTTTTTTTTTTCTATCTTGCCCCCAGAACATAAACATTTGGTTTACAAAGATTAGGAAAATACCTATTGAAATAAAACAGAGCCTGAAAGCGAGGGATTTTTTACTAAATATGTTAATAGCTTCAACATCCCTCCAAGCTATCTGAAGATTCGGGCCATTACAAAATAAACTCCTTACAATCTAAACTTGAAAGGCAATGAAAGGAAAAGCTACCATGTTGTTGTTTTTTTTTTTGCACTGAAACAATCTGCTGTGGATATGCTTGCTGCTGTTTTAGTATTTAGTATATTTAGTGGCAGTGAAATAGAAATGTTAAATTTGTTGATGCTTTTATCCAGGCTTACTTGCAGGGAGCTCGAATGTG
>JAQNCA010000024.1:20695825-20719463 GCA_029783725.1 Acanthurus tractus | reverse complement strand
GGCTTACTTGCAGGGAGCTCGAATGTGGTGTCTTGTTCAAGGACACTTTGACTATAGACTGGCAGTTGATGGATAAGGAGGAACTGAAGCTTATGTTAACTGACTCTTTCTCTATCCACTTAGTAAGACAGGACACTTCTGCAAAGTCCATTTCTCTGTTAGCATGCTTATGTAATTTAGCCTCTGCACCGCTGTCAATGCCCTCTCAACACCAAAGACTTCTGTGAAATGACTTCACCTTTTAATTACATCATTTAATTACGTCATCCTGTTGTTATGGGCAAGAGAAACATGTTAATGATGAGGCCAGTAAAGACGTTCAACACTTTGACTTTGTGTTTGATGGGAGTGAAGAACACACATCTTGTCAACATGCGTCGATAAGATGTGTGCACGTACACACACGTTAGCAAGCACAACTGGAGGGCTATTAGGGTTTTGGGATGTTTGAATGTTTTTGCATTTATGTGTTTGTATGTCATTGCTTGTATATTTGTAATTGTTTGATGTAGAGAGAGAGGTAGCAGCTGTAGGAGCCAGGGGCCCCCGGGGCTGTGGAAGACGTCAGACCCAGCTGGACGCCTCCGGGGGAGGTCAGGATGTGTTGACAGCTTCCCGAGGCACATGAGAGAGCAGGAGTGGCTCTGCCTCTCATCTCCAGCGTATGTGAAGATGGCAAAACACATCGCATAAGCTTTCTCTGTAATTAACACTTTTCAGGGGTTTGTTGAAGGGTAGGTGTGTCTGATGACGGTTGGAAAGTGCATGTATTTTTAGACATGTTACTTAGAAAAGTGTGTGCATGCAGAGAACATATGCAGCTTTACACCACTGATGTCTCATCCATATAAAATTGCATTTTGCTGGCCTTTTCATGCTTGCATATAAATCTCAGAAGATGGACATCTCTGCTGTGACAAAAATCACTTCACTTTCATTTAAACGGTCATTTTATAAGACAACACTTCATTTCCAACATCAGCTCCCAGGTTTTATCCCCCTGTCCAATTATCTTAATGCTGAAGCAACTGAGTAATGCCAGATATCATTATCTCCAAATCGCTCCATCCTACTTGCACAAAGAGGTCCATCTGAGCGCCAGTGCTACTGGCCCTCATCATTTACAGCCTTGAAAAGCACCTCCAGGTGCAAAGGTCAGAGGCAGCTGTGATCGAGGCAGTCATCCTAGGATCTAGGTGCCTTCCTATTCGCTTGGCAGCCTCCATATTGATTTGATTAGTTGCTAATTAAAACTTGGCAGGCTGGGCCGGGCACAAAGGAGATCGCTCAATTAGCGGGGTGTCAGAGAATCTAATTCTCTCTCTTTCACCCTCTCCCTCTGTCTTTCTCTCCCTCTCCCTTTCTACTCTATCACACATCTCCATTCTGTTTAATGAGTATAAAGGATGAGTGAAGGGGATTGTGGGGGGGGGGGGACTCTCTGAGGAAAGACATGGAGCACTCTCAAGAAGCTAGAAGCATCCAGCCCTGTAATCCTTAAACTAATCTTTGCTTAAAGATGCAGTTTGTGAATTGTCAAGAAAGCACCGTCTGCTAGTGGACGTTTGTTTGGGCATGTTGCCTCCAGTGCTCCTTGATGCCTGCTACCTTCTCTTCTCCTGGCAAAACAACCAAGTAACACACAAGCTGTTGCAGTTTTTTGTGGTGTGCCTCTGGGAGAAGGAGCTATGAGCCTTAAGATCCTCTTTTTGTGTCAGTAAAGACACCAGATTTCCAAAGCTCCATAGATGGGTATAGTGCTTTATTATGAAGGCTGTTTTCACTGAGGAGTTTCATTTGTTGATTCTTCTCATTCCACAATAACATTTGAAGTTATTTTTTTAGAACGTACATTTTGCAAACAGTGTCTTTTGAGGAAACATCTCTGTTAGAATAAAATGCTGTGGCTGCAGGTCCTTTTGGTGTTGAATGTGCTTCGAGCTGAGTTCATCTTTTCATCCAAAGTGACTGACTGCTTGCTCACTTCCTTGTCTGTCTCTGTCTGCAGCCTGCAGAGAGCAGATGACAAGGGAAGGAGGCAAACTCTGTAATACCATTTTTATTGAAGACATTCCTTCAAGGCAGCCAATCTGGTCAGTTGTTTATTTACAGGTGGATACAGTTTAGCATGTGCAGACTCCCCTCAGCATTTGAAATATGTGCCCTCTAATTCGTTCATTTTGTTAACCACATGCAGTCAAATATATGATGCAGAGAGGAAGGAAAGAGGGATATAGAACTGAGACTATTTGTTTATGTTGTTATCAGTTAGCAGCAGGAGCCTCGGCTTTTCTGATTCTTCTTTTGCTCCAAGCCATTCTGCATCTCCAGAGTCAGCTCCCACGTGGACCCCTTGCTTTTCAATCAGCTCCCCCACCAGCTTAGACAGGGAAAGTTATCACTGTCAAAACGGATTTAGATACTATATGCAACTCTAATATATGACTCTCCAATGACAAATACGGGCATACACATTCAGGGGTTCTATAGGAAGGAGAGCTGTTAACGATTTCAAGACGGATCCGGAGGAAAGTTAAGCTGCTAGAATGAAAGAGTCAGAGAGCAAAGGGCAGACAAATTGTGTAAATCATCCATCATATTTGGATTATGTAACATATAAATTTAGTTTTGTTCACTTTAAAGCCCTTAAGGCCACAAACGAAGAACACCTCCAAAACTCACACCCACCCACACACACACACACACATACACAGACACACACACACAAATACATAGCAGCTCTCCTAAATGTCTGTATTGTTAAGCCTGGCTGTCATCATCCTCCTGCTCTTGGCAAACTGGACAGGGCCTGCATTCATTAGTCAACTTCGTACTCTTATATAATTTTACAAGCAGCAGTATATGAGACTGCAAAGACAGGGTGCTTTCAGTGAGGCCTGGCCGGGGTGCTGACTGCAGGAGAGCTGGCTCACCTCGGACCTGATTGACTGTGGCTTTTATACCGTTCCTCCATTTTGCAGGAGAGCAGCACAGCCTAAAATGTCAGCAGTCGCCAGCTGTGGGTGCCAGCGGCAATTGCTCACTGATTAGCTTTGAATAAGCCTGAATGGCAAGCTGGTCTGTGGTGCACATACAGTAGTAGGCCATTGTCTGATGTCTGGATGAACACTGGAAGGAGGTCCCCCTGACGTACATGGATAATATGTACAGATTAGTTTTATCAGTCACACAAAAGGACTCCTACAGATTATGTTACTGAATGCACCTGTAATGCCAAGGGCAATATACCACTGTATTATTGTACTGTGGTGTTTATATATAATGTGGGATTCTGGTTACCATAAAATTGTGATGTAGTGTCAATGTCATGTTCTCTTGGAGGAGATCTACTAAAACACAATCTACAATGAAACCTCTGAATGCCACTTAATCCCTGTAAGCTATGAAACTTTTCTTGCCACTGGGTTTGTGCTGTTCTTGCTGTTACCACTGGATTGCTCCTGCTCAGTACACTGACGTTACAATGTAGTAATGTTAGGCTAACAAAAATCACTTATTTAGGCTCCAAAATATTTTTACAAATGCAAGACCTTTACCATTTAAAAAGCCAAAATACAAAAAATATTAATTGTCATTCAATTTGCCATTCAAGATACACTGTCAAATGTTTCTCAGATGTTTTTTTATAATAGTGGTTTCTGAGCAAATCATTCCACTTCCAGTAATGCAAGTGGTCACTGGGACAAATTGACACCAGTTTGAAAGGTGTCACTGTATCCAGTGGTTGTGATACATCAGTGAATGACAATCATATGGTCACTAACTTTTGTTTAAATGCCACTATCAATCAAGTCAGATTAAACCTTAACAACACGGACCTAAAAAAGCTGCTTAAAATTTTTAGAAATACACATATGGTGCTATTTTTGCTACTGGGAACAGCAGAAACAGTTGTTAACACAATATTGACATTACTGTCATTTTGCTGATAGGTTAATACAGGACAATTTTAAGCAAACAGTTGCCCATTAACAGTCTTGTTTTTGGGCACCTGATGAGTGTTTGTTCAATTTTTACTCTCTTTTAGCTCTTTTTTTTGTCTCTACCAACTCCTCTGGGAAATATCTTCCTCTGTCACTGTTAAATGCTCGACAGTGTTCACAGCTGGTCTCTAACTGTGTTTGTCTGCTTTTAGTGTACAGTGGGATTTTAGAGCTTTTCTGTTGAAATCAGCAGCTTGCTTTGCTGGGATTGAGGTTATGAAAGCAGTGAAAGTGAACAAAAACATTCAAATGTGGGCCAGACAGAATAACAATAAGTGGAAGCTATCTATTACACTCTGTAAGGTTGAGGTGTGAGATCTGTCTATCTGTTCAGATATCTTGGGTTTAATTAGCCAATGCTTTGAGATTTCTGCCTCCATCCCAATACCAATACAGTTGGGATAAATTAAATTTCTTATGCTCACAGCACTGAAGATCTATGGCAGGATCTCTTTTCAGAAATAGTGTCTCCATGTCTCTGGATAATACCCGTAACACATCATCAACAAATTTCAGAGGAACTATTTCTTCAGAAAGAGGCAGTTCCAAGAAAAAAAGAAACCTTTCCACAGTGAAGTCTTTTTCCTTTTTTTTACTAGTCTATTTTAGGCCAATTGGATGGATGGATTGTAGAAACACAGTTCAGCACACAGGAACAGTAATGTCTCAGGGCATTCATCATATAGTTTAAAAATACAATCTACGAGAAAGTCAGCGTGTATGTGTAACAGATAATTAAAGGACATGTGAAAAGGACAGAGATTAGGTTTGTATGTGTGTGTGTGTGAGAGAGAGAGAGACTGAGAGAGTCTATGTGTGGAATGGAGATGGCAAGAGAAACAGCAAGCCTTAAAAAAAAGGAAGCCCACACACTGAGTTGTGTGTGTATGTGTGCGGGCGTGCATCAGGTGACAGGGAGGGATGGGGACATGGGCAGGTCCTGGTAATGAAGGACTGATAAGTCCCTATTTCCTGGGCCTGGGTTAATTGTGCCTACAGATAAAGGGTAATAAATTGTCACAGGGCAGTGGCGGCAGCCTGGGCTGGGCCTGTTCCACATTCATCATGATTCGCTGGGCCTGTGAGCCTGGAGAGCGGACAGGATTGAAAGACTGGTACAGCATGGCAGGTGGAGAGAGAACACGAGAGGGAGGAGAAACCTCACAGGGATGGAGGAGGATACGGTGCTGGCCTGTCTTACTCACAAGGCTCTTGCATTGGGCTGTACTGTGTTGGAGCGAAGACAAGAAATGTAAAGGAAATTGTGAGAAAAATATAAGGATGAAATAATAGCAAATACAAACTGGATAGTTTAGATATTGTAGGATTAATAGATGGCTCAAATAGTCTTTGTATGGTTAAAATGAATCACAATCTTTATACTTGCATATAGTGACTTTAAACAGCAGTAGTGGAAGAAATACTTGCATCCATGGGTAAAAGTAAAAAAAATGTAAATAAAAATGTCCAGTTTAGTAGAATTACTAACACAAATAGCTTTCTGCTGTTGTAGCTGGTTGCTGTTGTAGCTGAATCAACTACATTACATACATTTAATGATAGTTTTTTTAAAATAATGCAATATATCTTATACAAGTATCAAAAAAACTATAGTCTTATCTAAAAGTAAGTTGTAATTGTAGCATTCAGGTAAATATAATGTAGCAAAAATTACCATATTTACAGACGAAATGTAGCATTAGATATAAAAGTAAAAGAAAAAGTCTCTTAAAATATTGTAAATGTGCTTGGTTACTATTTTCAAGCACTTGTAAATAGACAGTTTTCAGTGCTTCCAAGAAATACAAGTAATGAATGCAGAAAATTCTATTTAAGCTTATAGTGTCTGTAGAGTACCACTGCCAACTTTGTCTGCTGTCTCACCACTGTCCCATTAGCTCCTGCACTTGGGTTGTGCTTTGCATTATTGAACAATATTTTCATCAACAGCACACTCAAGAATCCAGCTTGTTTTAAGCATGTGTGCCGACTTAATAAGAGAAAAACATGGGAGCTAAAAACCTGCTGACCTCCAGTGGTTTAACTTCTCACCTCACTGCAGAGATTAAGAACTGTGCTCCATCACAGTAGGGTGTGGTCACAGGTGCAACAGAGTATGTTAGCGTGTTAGCACAAAACATAGAGAAAGAGATAGAAGATCAAAAGTAGTATTGTACAACATGTGTTTCTATAGAATATAACTGCAGCTCATAGTCATTACTCTCAGTTAGCATGTGATTAGTGTGTGCAATCAGGCGGCAGTTGTGCACAGCATGGCTGCAGCTGTGAGGGAGAAAAAAATGTATGTGCTCACATCATACCACAATGATGTCGCTATCTGTTGAAAACCCTCTATTTTCCACTTCTGTAATTGTTTTCATGTGACCCACTGTACTTATAAAACCTGCTCATAACCCATTTATGAATGTCAAAAAATGCATTTACATTCAAGTAACATCAAGACTGTTATTAGGTCCTGAAATAGGAATCTTGGAAAATGGGATGTGCAGAACCACTAATGCTGCATGTGCTGATACATGATTGATATATTCAGAGCAAACAGTCACACACAGTGTCAGTGAGATGTAGTTCATTATATAAAGAAACAAGTCACAGTGCATGTTTTAGTGGGACTCCGTGTGCCACCTTGCCAGCATGACAGATCACTTCTTCACACTGAGAGATTGTGCTGGTTGGAGGTTGGTGCAGTGGCTGAGGAATGATGCATCCCACAAATTATAAGGCAGAGCTGCTCCCACTGAGGAGGTTGATGTCCCCACCATGCGATGATGACACTCAGTGGCTGTGTGACATATGATGTGTGTACAAACAGTAAGCACATAGGCCGGTGCTGTTGTTCCTCTTGACTGTTTTATGTGGGTCACACGCGGTTTACTGGGGCGCAGAGGGGGAGAAAGGACGTTTTTCATGCAACCAATAAAGGAAGGAAAAACAATGCCCTTGAGATGTGACTCCTTGTCTCACAGGAAATCACCACAAGGAGTTATGTGGCACACATCTGTGACATTGAACCATGAAAAAAGTTGCGCTCTTGCATGTTTTTTCCATTTCTAGCCTGTATTCAACAACATTTCCTCCTCTGAATATCCTCTTGTCATTGAATCTCCTTTTGCTAACAAGGGATGTTACATGTCTTTTAATGAGAAGGAAAAGAGATAGCAAGAAGTGAAGCTGCATTGCAGTGTGAGCTTTAGATTTGCCAGTCATATGATTTAATACTTAACGATCTACGCTAACTATTATGATTGTGAGAACATTTTTTGTTATTTGAAATGAATTGATGAAAAGTTGGTAATTGAAGAATCTGAAAAGAATCTTGTAAATTAAAAGTAAATAAGGAAGAGAGAGGAGGCATTACATGAGAAGAAAAGAGACATGAGGAGGAACATTGAATTATTAGGAAAAAAAAAGGGGCTTCATTAAAAAAATGGAAGCCAAGTCGGGCCAGAATTGAAAACACTAACATTTTGTTGGAAAATCTAGTCATTTTTGTTGACTGTGTGAGGTTCCTGTCATTATCAGCCAAAATCCTGCAAAGAAAATGCCAGGGGAGAGCCTAAAGCAGACCAAATAGATAGGAGCTTGGTAGCCTTTCGTGACTGACTGGGGCTAGTTTAGCAAGCTGTAAGCAAGCTATTGTCTCTAACCATCAAGTGCAGTAGTTAACCATCTAGCCCTTCTCATTGCCAACAAAAGCCCTGGAATCACTGGAATAACAAATTCCCTGAGACATACACTGAACTTCCATGTAACATTTTTAACGGTGTGACCACGCCTTAAAATGACAATAAATAACATTTCCACATTAAATTGTCTAAAAGCAACTATATCTTTTTTGATATAATTTTTATGCGCTTATTCTATACTGATTTTTCTCTTACAAACTCCTGGGCTGACACTAGTCAGAAGGTGAGGAAGCAAGTCGTGAACATGGCTAACATAACATGAATAAAACTAGAATACGTTACCTCATCTGTGAACATTTCTGCTTGAATCAGTCAGATAGATCTTCATCTGCAGGGACGGCTGTTTATCAATGAAATAATCAAATCATATGCTCCCAGGCTGCTTCACCACGTTATGTTTTTTTTTTTATTGTCTTGATGGGGAGACCTCTAGTGGCAGGAATCACATACCGTGCCTACAGTCTGGGGAAACTCTTGTCTGCTCTATAATCTCTATTCTAAAAAAATTACCTGAAACGACCAAAACCAATAATAAATAACTCCCACTAATCGTGCTGTAGTATTGTCTAAGTATCAGTATTGTCTGTAGAGCCAAAGCCTTATACATTTTATTCCTTTTGCCTTACTGCTCATATTTATTTGAATACAAATACACATTGATAAGCCATACTGTTGCATTTTGCTACACAGTCCTTCCTTATAATGGATACGTGCACTGCAATTTTCTCCCTATTTATTTGGATAGGGGCTTGGTCTTGTAAGTCAAAAATAACTGCTAGAGGCGTTTCCAAGATGGCTGCTGAGTGGCAGGACTTCCCTAGAAGGACTTTGAATGTACTGAAAGACAGACTAGTGCATTGCTGGTTTTGGTCTTTTTATTGGATTTGTTGAGAATAACAAAAATATAGAATATTCCAGGCCTTATCCTTTAAATAACAACAGAGGGATAAGACAGAAAAAATATTAAAACATGCACATAAGAGATGCGCTGAAATGTTAGAAGAGAATCTGTTGTTTAGGACAAAAAAAAAAAAGCCTGACTGGAGGGCGAGAGAATTTCACAGTACAGAGGAGATGACAGTGGACGTCATGGGGAAGAGCAGGAGATGAAAGTTAAAAAAGGAAAGAGAGAAGATGGGGAACCAGTGAACGCTCAAATTCATTTGTTCTCTGCCTCTCTCTACCTGGTTGCACACACCTTCTCTCCGCTCCGCCAGCCAGTGTTCACAGCTATAAATCTTGGAGTGGCATTTTGGCCGGCGAGTTCCACGTAAACACGGCCGGCGAAATGTCAGCGCGGAAGGCAGACAAGCCTGACTTAGGAAGAGGGAGAGTAGAGGCAGTAATGTCACCACACTTTAACACACTCGCCATCAGTCTTCATGACATTTAAGAGAGCTATCCCTCGATCCCTGTGGCCACAGCACACAGAGAGAAAAGTTTGAAAAGGAAACTGCAAAGACCTGATGAGTCAGAGGGTTGAACGGGTTAATATGATCACAAACAAAACCTATTGCCATCACTCGATGTGTAATTTTTCTCGTTATACCAGTCAGCAGCGTTTCTCGTTGTGCAATTTAACAGCCTCACATTAAAAATGAGAGGAAGAGAGCTCTCTGGATGGTAAATCCATGACGTATTTTTATAGCTATTTTTTACAACCCTTTTCTTGTTTCCTTTCTTTTTTTGTTGCTTACAAAATGCTCTCTAATTTACTGGTCTTTTAAGAACACATTGCTCACACAATAAGCATGCTGTTTTGTCTTTAATTGTCAGTTGAACTCCATCACTGCAACAAGCTGCGCTGAGGATAGTCTCACCTCTCAGGCTGCTACATTCAAATTTTTGGTTTCAACTTTTTCTTTTCAATTAACTCCAGAAGAAAATACAGTGAGACTGTTTGGAAAGCATGAGCATCCAAAGCTGAATAATTAATCACATATATAAAACAAAACACGTAGAACTCTATCATCGACCTTCTCTTCTGACATTCTTTCTTTAACCTCCCTCGCTGCTGCGTGGGGATCGCATTGATTTCCAAATGAATAATTGAGAAAGTCGGCTTAACTGCCCTTTTCAGTTCTCCCTTGCCTCCTCTCTAATTCTCCTCACCTCCCTCCCTCTCCACTTCCTTCCCTCCCTGATCTAAGTCTTTCCCATCTCCTCCCTTCTCACCTATTCCTCTCACCCTTTTCTCTCCTCTTCTGACCTTCCCCTCCCCTTACTTTCCCTTTTTCATCTCTCTTCACTTCCTTCTCCTCTCCTCTTGAGCACTGCTGATGTGGATCCTATTCTGTGACGGGTTGTTCAGGAGGGAATGGGTTGCTCGCTTGGCTGGCCAGCCGGCCTCGGCGTATCATCCGTCAGCAAGACGCGCTGTTGTTTTAGAGTTCTGCTGGGAGCTGTCTCCTTGTCTCCATCTCTTTCTCTGTTGCCTCACTCTCACTCTCACACACACACACATACTCACACACACATACATGCTCACACACACACTGCTTCAATGTCTTTCTCTGTCTCTATCTGCCTTCTCGGTCTCCTGACTTATTTCCACTGTACATCTTAACTCGAACACACAGCTGATCAGCATTTTAAAATCGACCGCAGGCTCTCTGCTCCGACTGAATCAATAACTGAGTTAGACTGGGACTGAATAATATGTTAATTTAACAGGGTGGGCTTTGGGAAAATGTCTGATTTGTTTCAGGATAAAAGTAGTTAAAAAAAACAACCATTCCCTGTTTCTCTGCTGTACAGGTATTTCTGTTCAATGAGTGAGAGATTTTTACAGGTGCATTTTATTTTTGTATAGTTTATTATAATTGTATTGTTTGTTGTTTTTTATGCGAGATCTAGACACAGCTCTCCATTCTCAGGCTTATTATTTACATTTACATCAACTAGGGCATTGAAAAACAAGATATCTCTTACAATAATGTACGAAAAGTCATGGATAGGTACTGATTAACGTCAGAATTAAATCGAATCAACTTTTTAATACTATCGAACAATTCCTGAATAACTTACTTAAGTGATCATTAAAAAAGATTGGATACTAAGTAAATGGGCAAAAATGTAACATACAAAACTGTTTCATATCATCATTGTAACCATTCACAGTATTTTCCAATCTAAAACATCTATTCTGTTTTAGGTCTGTAAACTAAAAATACTTAGTTAAAGTGGCCCTATGTACTTCTTGCTGAGCAGCCGCCAGGGTGGGCAGGTGACAAATATAAGATAATGAAATTTGCAGAAACATATTGTAACAGCTACACAGTTATTAGAGTTTTGTTTCTACTTTGTGGTTGTATAGGAGAATATAAAAAGCATTTTGCATAATAAGGTAAAAAAAATATATAAAGCATTTGATTTAATGATCAGAACAATCATCTATATAGAATTAGTGGTTGGCAAACAACTGGCTTTGTTTGCCGTTCACGATCTCTACTTCTTTCACAATGTTTATTGCAGCCATGCAAATGTACCGCCACTTTCTGACGAAACCAGTCTAGTTTATTTAGTTTATTCAAGAATGTAGATGGATACAGGTTTACATAAATACTTAGCTAGCTGACATGTGGCTAGCCAGGTAGCTAACCTCTTAACCTTAACCTCTAAACTTAAAAGGCTGTGTTTTACACTTGGCACAAAGTGGCACATGGTAGAGCATAAGTGTCATTGCTAGTTTCGGACTAATGCAGTGGTCATTTTCATGCCCAGGGCCCATGCTGTGTAAATCTGCACTGTAGGCCAACAAAACGCTTACCCATTGTCATGGTGCAGTGTGCACCACCATTCAGGTCCACAACGCGTATACACTCTGCATTTTAAACACATGTGTTGCCTAATTTTGCCTGTGAAATTTCAGCATGCCAGGTCCTGGTGCACCTGGCGTTTAAAGTGAATGGCACTGTGATTGGTTTAACTGATATCAAGCCCAAAACACACCTATGACTAATCGAGTATCTAAATACAGCCCCTGTGAGCTGTGTTTCTAACTTGCCAGATTATCCACAGTTTAACTAGCAAAATAAAGCTGAAGGCGCCATTAACACACTTCTGCCATGTGCCTTGCACCGTGTGCCATAGACCATTAAATAGGGCCCAAAGATTTGTACTTGTTTGAAAACTGTGAAGTCATTACTTACCTGGTAAAAGTGTGTCAGTTTTATATGGAAATCTTCCACACATAAGTGTGATGTACTTTTTCCTAGCCTGGAAATTGCCTAAATGCAACAGTTCATCAAAGTTTAGCTCAGCAAAGTATTACATGACAAATACATCTGTCAGCACAGTCCAGTGAAAGATTTATTACTGGACTATTCAATCATAAATGTTAATAATAGAAAATGTATAGAATTTTTTTGTAGAATTTATAAAAGATATAAATAGATATAATTTTGGTCATAATGCAGCTTGCTATGACTAGTCAGGAGTATTACTATTAGACCTATCAATTTAGTTAACATTCCCCAGAGCTGGAAAACGTAGATCTGAGTTACTGTAGATAAACAACATGTAAGAATGATACTATTTCCTTTTTCACTTATTCCTTTTAAATTCTTGGCTGTCATAAGTATGCGGTCGAATTGAGGACCCAGCCTCTGGATGAGGGATGTGAAGGCAATAGGAATAAAACTGCCAGCTTTGTGTTTCTATGCTGGTTTTCATAATTTGAGTCCAGACAATGAAATGTATGGCTAGCATCATACCAGGCAGAAAGATAAAATAAAACAGATTTTCTTGTCTTCCCTCAAAAGAAATGGGCCTTTTTCTAACATCCATAAACTGTCTCTGCCTCTTTTTTTTTTTTTTTTTTTTAAATCATTTCTGCTTGATGTACAGCAGATCTCTGTAGTCACTTTCCATTCTTCTCCTCCATACATACATTTATGAAAACTGTGTATGAACTCAGCATTTTCGGTTGGATTTCCACACCTGTGGTCATGTTTTCTGTGAGAGTATAAGCTCGTTTTTTCATGTCCCTCCTGCGCACACACACCTTGTATCAGCGGGTGAATAAGTGGAGACTTGACGGATGCCTTTCCCCCAACCACTTTGATCAACGCGCCATGTGGCCTTGGCCCACTTCTCGCTCTTTACATTCCCAGTGTTTTTATCCGTCCAGTTGCTGATGTTTTCAGACACTTCTTCATGTAACACCGGCACCAACCTGTCACCTCTCACTGCTGCTCCCACAGCGTCTAGCACTGAGCCCCGCTGCACCTCCTGCTCTCCCGCTCTCTTCCTCACCGTCAGTGAGCTGTTATTGAAATATTTAGCACCCACTCCGGCTCACAAGCATGTACTGCCTTTCTTCTGCCTGGCTGGAAATATATTGGCCTGGCAGTATAAGTTGAAGCTGTGCATTGCAGAGGTGCTTCAAATTGGATTTGACTGTTAAAGATCTTGATCTTTCCCTCGTATTTGGTGGATGTGCAGCTGAAGCCTGCAGCCACAATAGAGTAGCAGGATCATGTTGGCACTGAAAGATGATGTCATTATTCTGACCATTGGAAAAAGGATAGGAGAGATAAGTGTCATTACCAGCCGGCTGGTGATCAAAGTCTTACAATTTCCATTTTGTTTAAATCTCCTAGCGGCTGGTGATAGTGGCTTCAAATGGTAGTTTCCCCAGTCCACGGTTTCAGATCGATTCTCATCTCAGCTTGAGTGTTTCACTGGCTACAGTAAGCAGCATTTTTCAGTGGTGCTGCTGAATGTTGCAGTGAGAAATTGCTCAAAAACGCATAACAATGGGGCTGAACCATGGGACACACAGGGAGAGAGTCAGTGAAGCTTATCCAACGTTCAATGAAGCTGCAATGGAAGAATATATGTATACCCTTCAGCTGTCACAAACTCTTCAAACTAATTTCATCCTGTCCGATGCATCGATAGGGTCCTTGGAAAAGGAGTTTTGAGGTCGAGTATTGAGGTGCTCAGTGAAAAAATGCACCACCACTTTAGGGTGCAAGTGACTGTTACATTCTGCGATTGAAGCAATTGACTCCCTCGTGACATTTCCAGGAAGTAAATATAATGGCATTTTGTTATCATAATACAAGAAAAGAAACACATTAAAAAGTTCCCTGTCACTCAAAATGTTGTTTTATTTTGTCAGTGTTCCCAAAAATGTCAGACCTCGACCGTACTGACTTGTATCTCTGTTGATTGCCAGTAGAGAGTTTTTTGTTTTTACATTCCTTTACTGAAGGGGGCGATGTTGGTGTAGTTCCCCAAAAATCTGAGATTCAAATGTTGCCAATGGAAAGCTTGATTTGGTTTGCAAAAGTTAATAACAAGCAAAGAAACCTGATTCCTTGAGTGCAGAGTGACAGCTCAGATTAACACAAAATGAACTCTAAACGCTTTTGCGTTGGTTAGTGTTTTATATTTATATTAAAAGTAAGAGTGGCAGAACTTCTTTTAAGTGTGTATTCTTTGTGTTTTTATCGCTGTGATTAGAAGTTAAAAAATGAGGCTGGTGATCTTTAAGAATTTTGTTTTGTCAATACAAACCAAATGAAGAGCAAAACCATCAGTGTGTTCATCCATCACCCAAAACTTTTTGACGTTCCTGCCCTGTTCGTGACACTCAGCCTTAAATCTAATCATTCTAACAAATTTGTTAAAAACACGACACGAACATAAAGGTCATTCTTAAAATAAAATGGTAATGCACCTTTTATAGGATTTGTTAAACACAAGAAAAGATAGAAGGAATAACTAGAGCGATCCCTTAAATAATTCCAGTATCCCACATTTTGTTCTTTATTGCTATGTGATAAAGTCACAAAACTTTGTGGATTTTCACTTTCTAAAGTTTTAAAAGTCAAACTTCATGTTACCATAAGTTGTTTGTGCTCATGGCTGGAAAATAAGTTAGTAAGTTTTCCATCTTCACATCTGTTCTGTCCACTTTCTGTAAATAAGTGCTGTCTACTTAGATTTGCACTCTGGGTGACTCTGGAGTAAGTTTCATTTATTTTTGAGAGTGGGTTGGTTATTTTATGAGGCAGCATTAATATGCAGCTTGCGGGTGAATTGAGGTACAAAGCAGGACACAACTCGGGCTCAGACTGTGATTGCAATGATTGTGGAGAGAAGCTCTGCCAATTGTTGTTACATATTTTGACAGAAATTTTAGTAGGACACAATCTGCAGTTGTGTTTTGTCGGCTGTAAGATTTGGAAAACAAAACATTATATTAAGACAGGTTTTAATATTGAGTATGGATCTACTGTGATTTTTGAAAAAACTTGGAACAACGGTTGATTGACTCTTCAAACGTGGAAAGCCATCAGAAATCGTCCATCTGTGTGCTGGCAGGCCGAGTGGCACTAGTGGCCAGATGGACACTTGTTACTTTATTGGACTGACACTTGACTTGGCTGCGAGCTACGCGGTTAGATGGCCACAAGCTTTACTGATAAAGTCTTCATTGTTTCCAAACGCAAAGTGGCTTTTTCAAAGTCTGGGCATCAAGCAGAGCACAAAGTCTGTGCTAAAGAACACTGCAAACTTTTCTTCTCCTGCAAAAACTTTTAGAAGTTTATCTGTAACATTTAGCTTGATTTTCCTCTGGCATGCTTAGCAGTGTTTAAAAAAAAAATCTACACATGAAACATAATTATTTTCAGTTTAAAGCCATTTATTGTCTTTCAAATAACACAATTAAGTTCTCCATCAATGTAGTGGGCTGATTTTAAGCTACTGTAGGTAATATTACTATAAACTCTGTCTTTGTTTGGGCCTTTAAAAAACAGTTTGTAATTCCCATGAGGTTTTGATACTTCGCATTCAGAGGGCCGAGGTTGTTGACTTGGCTTAAAGTTTGACTGCAGAACAGTTTTGCCTGCTGGGATGTTAAAATCTCGATATTATGTCAGGACTGCAGGCTACATAGAGTGAGAGGGTGAGAGGTAAAATCAATCATGGAGTGTCTCACCAGTGAGTGAGTGACTCTAAATATAACCTATTGATTATTTCATCTGAATTAAGAAAATATTGTTGTAAAGGAATGATGTACTAAATTCTATGTAGTACTACATTGTAATTTGTAGTAGAGATATTATAAATCTCATATAATGCAGTTACATAGAATAAACAAAACAAAAAACCAAAGGGATGGGGAAAGGTGAGACAATCAGAGGCAGGAAGAAAGAGGAGTAAAGACACAGCACCAGCCTCTTAAGCTTCTCTGTACTCTAAAGTGAAATGATTTTTAAATTAAACATTTAACTCTGTTTTCCTTTTGTGTGCTGAGCATTATTTTTCAGTATTTCTCCACCTTTAAATTTAATTATCAGACAATGTCACTTTTGAAAGAATCCAGATTTCTATTGAAGCAATGGACTATTTTATCAGTAATTCTGAAAAAAATGCAAGAAACTTTGTTTTTTCTTTGTTTAGGTCTTGAAAAATCATTTTGTAATGGTCATAAGCTTCGATATTTGGTAATTAGTGTAACACAAGGATTCTGGCTTATTTAGAATAGCCTAAATGTGTATTTTACCTTGATAGATTTCTGTGTTTTCAAATATCAAAACAGGGGTTATAGTTATAACTGTTGTGCAGACTGCAGTTAAAACTTGTTTTTAAGTGCTTTAATTTTGAACTACATGACAGTACTGTCTTGCTTAATTAAGACTTCCACACTATTAATTACTAATTTGTGTATTTTGGGCTGCCAAGTCAAAATGATACTTCAGGGCCTTTTTTTGTTAAGCTTGACTGCTGAAATTTCAAATCTAAAATCTTGCAGGATATCTGAAAAATTCCATCTAATGTATCAGGTTGAACTCTTCTATGATGTTGCTGTGAACAAAACACAGCAGCACACTGAATTTTTATTTTAAACAAATTCTTGATAAAAAATAGGTCTGTATCCCCCCTCAGTACATTTTAAGTTTTCCCACTTTTCTGTGGCTCTAAGCCCCAAACCCACCAGTGCCTGCTGAGGGCATAGAGTTTAAAATTGGGTCACAAATTTAAATTTCATAAAATATTACATATAAAGCTGAGCATTGTTATTTTAGTCAAACTAAATGTTACATTATTGCTATGTTTTAGTTGTGGATAAGTGGTGCTGCTGTTGTGTGATGTACTTAAAATAAATAACAGTAACCAAGTTTATCAAAATAGGAACAAGTCAGCGAATGCCACAGTGAGGCTCACTGATAGGAAGCAGAGTAATTAATTGCATCAGGCATTTCTTGTCTTTCTATAGTTTTTAACCCAATTTGCTAACAAAAAGAGAAATATCAGACTTGTGATTTGACCATCCTGAAGAGAATCATGTTTTTGCATTTTATTTTTGAACACAATAGTTTAACTCTTAATCTTTTGGGGTAATATGTTAAGTAAAAAAGTAATTCAACTTAAAGTCAGTTGTATTTTGTATGGTAACTTACATCCTCTCAGTGGTGACAGTCATGCCATCCCCTGCCCTCCATATGCAGATGGCCACGTTACAGAAGCAAGAGACGTCTGCTGTTATTATTGTTGCAATCTCTGTTTTCTGGGGTGCTAATTAATCAGGCAACATGGGTGTCTCAGTGAGTTTAAGTTAAAAGCTGAAAAATGATCATCAGAGTGTTTATTTGCCATTAATCTGAGTCATTTCCTTCTAACATCAGCATGACAGCTTTTAGTGTTTCACACTGCACTCAAACATAATACAGCTCATGCTGCTGCGGGCAAAGTCATCAGCACAAGGATGCACATTTCTCTTCACATCCGCCCTTGTTGGCTCACCCACACATGCATGTAAACCTGCACACTATGTTTTTTGCTTTCTCGCTTACTAGCCTACTCAGGAAACACACACGCACTCTTACACATATGAAGCGTAAAGCAGTGTAAGCGAGGACTAATTAGGTCGCCTGCTACAAGTCTTATGGGACTGTGAATACGATCTGCTGGCACTTGTGTGTTTCTACAATCAAAGCCTGTCAAACACTGAACAGCACTGTGTTGGGTAGAGGGCCCCTGGGGAACACACACACACACACACACTTACATATTAAACTAAAAATTAAGATATTTTTGTCTACCTATTGACAGGTTTCCGCTTTTGTGCACAGATGCTGTAAGCAGAACAAGTGTACAAAATAGCTGTATTTATGGCTAAACAGTAAGACTGGGATCATCTTGTTAACAGGAAGTCATCATTCATTTGCAATGATTCAAATCTCCCTGTAGCCGCATATTTAGGAGCTGTGTTTTGATGAGGTGGTTGGGTGAGAATCTCTGCGAGAGGACAATTATTGAGGCTAATTTGGTGGAAAACATATGGGAGCAACTAGCTGTAACCACAGCTAACGATTCAATACCTCAGTTTAACTGAGGAAAATACTTACCGTATGAAGTGATGGCTGAAGCCCCAAATGATTTCCAACTGTGAGACATATAGAGACTGAAACATCTATCAGTTGTTGATTTAATAGAAATGCCTCTTTTAAAAGTTTTTTCAAAATGAATATATATGTATTTATTTCTTAGGTACAGTATTATTGTTTTCATTGTTTTTTTTAACTGTTTGTTCGTTACAATAAAACTGAAAACATGGAAAATATCTTTCACCTTGTAAAGTTGCTATGCTAATGTGTTTGCCAACAGTTTCTTAATTACACATCCAGCGGACAAGAACATTAGCATTCATCTGGAGTCGTGTTTCTGACCACCTGGCAATTGTAAGCTCATTCTTCACCTTCCTTTTAGCTTAAGTTAGCTCTCCACTGACTCCAGAGGGAAATCTGGATTTGTTTTGAAGCTTAATGCTTCACTATGTTCACTAGCTAGTTGCCACCTTTGTGCTCAGCAGACATTGCACTAAGCACTAAGTTGAATAAAGCTTTTTTTTTTTTGCTTGACAACTTGCATACAACAGCGAGAGATAACACTGATGAGAACCACAAAATAAAAACAATATTATTGTGGGCTTTAAGCAAAAAAAAAAAAAAAAAAAAAATTTGATAAAAGGTGCTAAAATGTACTTAAAGATGAGAGGAACTCCTGAGTTGGATAACATCTCTGGAGTTTTGTTACTATGAGCAGCATATTTTACATAGTTTGTTTTATGATGAGGTTCCAAGGAAATTAAGCTCTTCTCAGTTTGGTAAACTAGAAAATTTATTTCAATGTGTGTACAGTTTTATTTGCATGTTATGAAGATTTATTTTCTCTTAAGTTTTTTTTAGTATATTTTGTTTATTAGACTAAAATGATGTTAGAGCTTTTTCGCATTGTGACAAAGATGCTGGCTCATATTTTAAATGTGTGACACAAATTATGGCCATATGTTTCAGATAGCACCTTTGAATCACATTTTGCTGAGCCTTTTCTGTTTGTGAGGTGATAAAAACCTTATGTCCTTTCACTAGCACCTCACATGAATATTACTGACATTAAAATGACTAAACTGAAGTTAAGTTTAACGATCCCTATGAGAGAATAAAAAATACCCTGTATTAAATGTGTTATATCACCTAGTTAAATGTAATTGAGCTATATTTACAAAGTGACATGCATTAAATAAGCAACAACAGAGTATTGAGGGAAAGATGCTTCAGAGGGCTTATGCTCACTAGTGTAATACCACATGAGCTGTTTTTCATAGAATTTTATTTCCAAAAAGCAGTCAGAGAAAAAGTAAAACAAGCCAGTCAAGTACAACAAAACAAATCCCCCAAAGGGAAGAAAAAAATAAAAGCTGATAAAGACAGAAGGCCTGATGATATATACAACAGCAGACATCTTTTTGGTGTTGCAGTACCAGTGAATCACTCGACAAACTCATGGTATTCTTCACATAAGATTGAAACAAATAACAAAATAAGGTTTCTTCTTTTAAATGGACAGAGAAGGTTCTAAAAGTCAGCTAAGGCACACAGAGCCTCCCCAGAAAGAAAAAAAGAAAAAAACAGGGGAAACATCAGTTCAGAGAAATTTGTGCAACAGTTGCTCAACGTTACATTCCAGCAAGAACAACAACAATCTGGCGTGTGATTTTCTCTGAGAGGCAAATAGGACGAGGTTGGTGTCACAGCTGTCCATAAACACTGAAACAGGTTATGTATTTTGATCAATAAACACCATCAATTCACTCTTTGTGCCCAGTTATTGACACTTCAAAAACGTGATAATTCAATGTCAATTTACCACATCTGTATTTACATTTACAATACCTTTTAAACAATATTTCAATACAAAATACCTATGTACATCTTCATTTGTTAATCATTTTGTTACAAAATAGGACTTCCACAATGAATTACAATTATTTAATTTACCTTTTTCCAAAACTGTCACGGGGCTAACATCATAGTATGTGTTGTGTAAAGTAATTGTTCTGAGCATGGTGGCACAAAGTTAAAAGGAGGCAGCAGAGGTCGGCCAGTGAAAAAAAAACACAGTAGTCCTTTACAACCCAGCCCCAGAAACAGTATAGATTTGAGAGGGAAGGAGTGATAGCAAATGTAATTGGCACATCCGACAGAGAGGAAAGGTGAACTTGACATTAATGAACAGTAATGTTTCTAAATTAGCTGGTGCAAAAACACTCACTTAGCTCGTGTGGTGGCTAAACAATGTTGACAATCTCAGATTGAACTCCTAATTGGCTTCAGATGAACTAATTTCAAACTAAAATAAATATATGATCATACCTCTTGTTCAGGATGTGCTGTGGTACAGTGCTACCCTCAGTCTAATCAACCTGGCTCAAATGTCCAGAGATTGTCTTGATGGCAGAAAAGGTACTTCAAATGTAGACAGAGTTGAAAAGGTGCCATAGATCGGATCTAATGAATGATGCATTTTGCAATCAAGACTCATTACAATATCCACTTGAAATTGTACATTATTGTCACAGCATGAAGATCACTAGCACTCACTATCGCTCTGAAACTGACAAGAACCATAAAATACACCAAAAAGCACAGCTCCCCCCCTCCATGTCCAAACCTTGTCCAGTGTGTTCAGCTGTGAAGAGTTTCTCTGTTCACCATCTCTGTTTGGTGAGGCTGTTAGGTGTCTGACCTTTGACATCACAGGTCAGGGTGGCTTTCTCATGTGATGCACTTGGCAAACAGCCGTGTAAGAAACCAAGACAAGAAGATCTATTCAGACAGGACAACACTGACTAACACACAGGTGTGGGCCATAAAAAGGTACAGTATAAGTTTGGGGTGTTGGCCTTTGTAAATAAAGGCGGCTTTTTTACAAAAAAATATTTATCATGCTGCCAAGGCAGCGTCGCAGTTATTTAGTCACTGACTAAAAATATCAGCATTAATATAAACTTATAAATAAATAGTGACTTATGGACTCACCCTCCCACCCCCCATTCACACATATTTTTGAGACTTAATGTACAAAATAAAGTGTCATTGAAAGGACTGGAAGAAGAAAAAAACAAAACAAAACAAAAAGACGACACAAGGATGAGAGTTTTAAGGTCAGTTTGAGATAATCATGTTTCAAGTTTGAGGCAGGTTGGTAAGAAAACCAAGACGGACAAAACAATTCTCTCTTTGTCCTCTGCCCGTTACAACAACTGGGTTTGATTAAAAACAACAAAAAAAGACAAAACTACGTAATGTAAATGTTAAGTCTTAAAATACTACCTTAAAACATCCATAAATGAAGCACTCATGAATTTAGAGCACTAACATGTCTACTTTAAATTTCTATTGTAATCCAAATAGGTTTAATTTTTCTGAGAAGGCCTCTGTTTTTGCATTTGTCATTCCCCATATTTATGCAATGTGACTGCGGCAGATGGTTAGCCCGGCCACAACAGTTCCACATCCTGATCAGGCACTGAACTGAGAGAACTTGTGCTGCTGTTGCTGATTTATTCTACTGATTTACAAAGTGAGTCTCTGAACTATCAGAAACTCAGGAGTTTTAAAGTTATTGGCTATAATAATTTATTTAAAACCTATTAATTTTTATTTAAAACCGTGTATTTAATGGTGCTGCATTTGAGTTGCATCACAATAATCTTTTAAATGTTTGGGTGTATCTGAATGCTCAAATATCATCTCATCTTCTTATGTCAACATACGCTTGAGGAGGCACATTGAATTCTGTACCGGGCTAACCCCCCCACACACATATATATTTATATCTATATATACGTCTTATAACTAAGGCCTTGTTGCAGTAAAACTCTGTCTGCTACCCGTGTTGACAATCCACACACTCCGCGCAGGGCTTTAAAAGCTGACTTCATATTTCATTCAGCAGCAAAATAAATGGTCTAAAATTGCAACATTTGATCACAGTAAAACTCAGCCATGACAGGAAAAATAAATATACTGAGAAAGTGAAATAGCAAAGCCAGCATAATCCCCTGAAAGGAAGAACCCCTGGGAGGATCTGAAAAGCATTCCCCTTGCTTTCTGTCCAGAAACCCTCACCAAGCTCCCAGAAATCTACCTTTACTTATGTTTCCGTCTTCTCCCGATAACTAGGAAGAACTCTTTTCCTTCCCCCACCTGCAGCAAACCCATTAAATAAATAAAAATCAACAGTGAATCTCCTGTGCTTTTGCCTCCTGTCCAGCTGGAGGCCTCGCTGCTACCTTATGCGTCCGTTGGCACGTGGTGGACCCAGTTGTGATTTGGGGTCTGGGCTCAGGGAGCTCCAAGGGTTCTTGGGGCAGGCCTGCATGACAGGGCAGGCGGTTGGACCCACAGCGCAGATGTCAGCTGCCTCCCACAGTTCGCCCACCAGGCTGTCTAACCAGTGCTCGAGCTCTGGGCCGGTCAGGGCGGCGTTCCTCTTGGCTTGCTCAACGTAGCCCAGGCTGACGGGGATGTTGAGCACCGGGTTGAGGCCATGGAAGCTCTGCTCCATGTAGCTGTTCTTTGCCGGCCCATTGTGGAGCTTCAGTGTATCCTCTGGAGAGATGTGGGAAGAGAAAAGAGAGGAGAGAGGGAGATAGATGATGTGTGAAGAGTTGATAATGAGTGGTCAGACAGAGAGAGGGGATTGGAAAAAGGAAAAGGAGTTGAAAGAGAAGAGAAAAATAAAAAAGGAGCCATGAATGATAAAATATCAAAGCACAGAACGTGATTTGCTTCATTATTATCTGTGAAGCTTAAGCTAGTTGCTAATTTGCTGGATTGATTTTTACAACTGGACTCCTTGAACCCTGTTCTTTGATGTGGTACGTCAAGCTGCTGCAATGCTGACTTTTTGGAAAGTCAGAAGTACTCAGACGCACCCTCATCTTTTCTTCCCATGACGGTCAAGCTCAGCAGGAAGACAGAAAACATAGACACAACTTAAAACACTTTCTCCACCCTGAGCTCAACTGAAGTTGCAAATTCCTCACCGGACCTCTAACTGGGGCATTCGCCAGCCTTTCTAAGCACGCTTTTCATGCACTGGTGACAGAAAGATGCAGTCAGACATTAGGTGCTCCACCGGGCAAGAAGAAGTCCGAGGCATGCCAGCTGGTAGCAGAGTGTGTTATTAAGTCATGCATCTGTGTAAAGTTTGGTGTTTGTGTATGAAAATGTGTTGTGTGTCCATGTGGTTGTGTGTGTGTACGCATGCATCTGGTGCTGCCAATCCGCATGAAAGGCCACATCATAAAGTTTTACTGGCACTGCATGTAGGAGGGATACTTGGTGCCAGAAGTGGCAGTAAATTGAAGGTGTGTGGATGGAACAGCCAAGAGGACAGGGTACACACACACACACACACACACACACACACACACACACACACACACAGGCAGACAGACAGCCACACCCCAAAATAAACGTGTTCTAAAACGACAAAATATATTAAATGTATGTTCATGATTAGTGTCGAACATTAGGACACAATCCTTATTTCAAATGTTATCAAAGTGTAACCCAAACACACATAATATGACTGGATCCTGCTACCAAAACCTGCCTT
>JAQNCA010000024.1:20655870-20678572 GCA_029783725.1 Acanthurus tractus | reverse complement strand
CCCCCCCCCCCCCCCCCCCCCCCCCCCCCCCCCCCCCCCCCCCCCCCCCCCCCCCCCCCCCCCCCCCCCCCCGGAAGGTGACAGGACGAATATTCTGTCTGTCACATTCATTACTCATGAGCCAGTAAGGAGAAGAATGAAAACATCTTTTCCATCAAGAAAAAACCTCAGTGCTGTTCTTTGCCCCTCTATTAATGAGGAAATGTAGTGCAGTTCGGATAAAACTGCTGCTATTACAGCATCCACACCAACCTTTTCAGCAGCCACTATTGTTTACATGCTTGCAGCCGCTTCTTGTTGTCTTTAAAACTAAACCATGCCTGTAGATGCCACCTTGTTCTCTGCAAAGAACAATGATCGGTCCGGTCGTATTCTGACTTCACACAAACAAATCTGGTTGGAGCTTTTCAAGACGGACCTGCGAGATATAAGACTTGAGAACTCAGCAGGTTAGTAATCAAGCTTTTTTTTTAAATCTCCCTCTCCTTCATTGTTCTCCCTGCTTATATGACTGAATGCCACTTTATGTGATCATCATGTGTTAATAGCTGCTGGAGATATTCAAATAAACAAAAAAAACCAAACAAATATTTGAGTCTTGTTATTCCTGTGAGTCATGCAGCCACCTGAGAGCTGCCCTTAAAGGTTCCTTCTACATTTCACTGTCATATTATGCTTTACAGTCTTGGAACAAAGGCCAATTTCTCCTTGTAGTGTCTTTGTAAATGGGTAATGACTTGACATGGGAGTTTGACAAAGGGCTCCACTTTACTTGACTTGACACAAAATACTCCTAAGTGAGCTCTGACCTACTGGTGCCACTAGTTCTGCTTTTAGGACACATTAGTGCTGTGCAGTATGATTACCTGGAAGCGATGGAAGTCTGCAGGCTTGAAGTCGTTAGGGGAGCATCCACACCAATCGACGATGTGCTTGTACTGGCACTTACAGCCCAGTTTACGGTTCCAGTTGGTGATACGCAAGTTGTTATCTACCATGTTCTCACAGTAGGCGCTGTTCTCCAGCACTGTGTGGAAAAATGACTATTGACAACCGAAAAAAAGACACAGAAATGTGATTGGGAGAGAGGGGGAAAGAGTGGGAGAGAAGGGGGAGGCAGAAACAGAGAGACGGAATTAGAAAACTGTATACCTTTTATTTTGAACACCATTCAATTCAGGGGGAGGAAATAGAGTAGCAGCAGAGAATGAAGATTCACAGTAGCTCATGATAAAAATCCAATTTCCCCACAGAGATCATTCAGTTCTCTTCCAATTCCTTGTATATAGGGTTGGAAAGCCAGTCTTAACATCTCGCCTTCACATGAAAAGAGAACAGCCTATAGTGTTTCTATAAGCGATGCAGTGTAAGTACAAAGCAGAACTTACTTGTCAGTCAGAGGTTAAGAAACACTTGAATGTGGGAAAGCAGTGTGTGAGTGTGTCTGTGTGTGTGTGTGTGTGTCGGCGTGTGTGTTACCTCGGCAGGCAGCAGAGTGTAGGCGTAGAAGCGCTTCATGTTGGTGACCAAGTCGTCCTTAGAGTTGATGACATATTCGACGAACATGCGGTTAAGGAGGAACCAGTCGGATCCGCCGTCCACCGAGATGCCTTCTGGGATTTTTCGGTCACCCAGCCTCCACATGTGGGTGTCGCACTCGAAGAAGAGACGATCCAGACCCTGCTTACGGATAAACCTGCAGAACACACACAAACCATATGGTAAAACCACTGAGCACTGAATGCATTTGAGTACACAGAACAGTCAGGGTGGATTATTTTTGTGAATTTATTTGGCAGAAAGAAAACTAATACAACACTGTAATACAGAAAGCCAGGTGTAAATCAGAATTTCAAATGACCATTTACATAAAAAACCCTCTGTAGTTCATGTTTAATATTTAAAGGGACACTTGTGCATAATTAGCATCTCATTTTACACTTTCTATCATTTTTTCCTCTTTACTTTCTATAAACAGAGGGCTCTTGAGCCGTGCTTGTCACAAGAGGCCCTTGCTGCCTTTAAACTTCATAAATATTATTATATAAAACCTTATAATACCTTTGAGTGTGGTAAAATCGGGGATGAATAGTAACTCATTAAAAGTAACAGCCTGTCAAAGAGCAGTTGTTTTTTAAAAAGTATTTTTCTGTACTCTACTTTCTAACTCTACTTATCCTCTTGTTTTAGTTTATTTTAGAGCCAGTATTACCCGTAACTTAGTACCTCACATGTGCCAAATGCCTTTGGCACAACTGGTCTGCTCTAAAAAGAGGCAGGAGAGCTGTGAGGAACAACTCTCCTGATGCCATGATTACAGAGCAGGAGTAGCTAACTTCTACTTTGATTAATCTATTAACCAGGTACAACTTTTATTTAAGTGGGTTTATTAACTTGGAGTATTTGTACTTTTACTGCAATTTTTTGTGCTTTTGCTTCAAAATTGATAAAAAAGCAAAACAGATGAGCTGGGAAAGAGCAGTCTCTCTTAGGTAGGCTCATTTTAACTGTAACAACTGCAGACTAAAGAAGTGACAAATTAATCAACAATATGTATCACAACTTTAGTACTGCATTACTTGTGCATCTAGACATTACTTTCCTTTGCGTTTTTACAGAATTCGTCCCGTGTCCTTGGCCTTCAATAACATGACAAATGTGTCATTCGCACTTGTCACCACACACTTGTATCAGAAACAACGAGTGCGACACCCTGCATACATAATGGATGGTGTTACTCCTGTGAACGTATCGAGTGTCAGATGTAAGGAGTCAAATTCAGGTCAGACGGCTCAGATTGTTCTTTCTTTTCTCCTCATCATGATAAAGACTGTTGAGGTACTGACCTTGTGGTACACCGGCACACACACACACACTTACACAAAAGCACATGACATTTTAGAAATGCACAGAAGTGTTACTTAAAGCATTTCTGTCTGGCTCATCAATATGTACATATGAACAAATGGATATGCTGTGGTGACTCTACTTACTTTATTTCAATATGAAATTAAATCAGGAACCAAACAGCTTCACTCTCATCAAACTGACTGCATAAAATTCCGTGACTGCAAATACAAAAGGTGCCGCCGAGTCATGCTGACTCATGCATCCATGCCGGCTGATTTTTTTTTTCTTCTCTCAAGCTTTCTGGAGGTATTTTTGCCCACGTTGTCCGGCAGTGACTGTTTTGTCACTGGGGTGTGCTGAAGCAGAAAGTAGAGGGCAGCAGGGTGGCCGTGGCAGAGAAGGGCACTCTGGCAGCGACCTCGCTAGCTCATCCCACCAAGAAGGTTAATTATTAAAGCCACAGATGGGAGCTAATTGTATTATGATTCAGTGACCACACCGTGCTGGCAGGAGGGTGCCGTGTGTGTGTGTGTGTGCACAGGTGCTGCGGTGCAATAGAAGGAAAGAAGGTGGAGTGTTGTGGAAAGATTAAAATGAAGTTTGCAACATTTGCATCTCACCTGGCATTGTCCCTGCCGTGGGACTTGATAAAGTTCATGTCTCTGTATTTGGACAGGAAGGCCACCAGCTGGTTATTGGTCCTGAAATAGAAAAAAAACATTATTTTTTATGGGAAACATATGGTGAGACCTAGCTAGATTTGAGAGGTTGATTTTGCAGTACAACACATGCTGCATGTTAAAATTTTGGTAAAATATGAGTCCGCTTTTGGTTGCCAAACACATCTCTAAAGACACAGTTACATATAAAATACAATTTCAAGTTCAACTCTTGCATCCCAAATGATTCAGGTATTCATTTTAATATTCTAAATATATACAACTAAAAAAATCTTCACAAGTGACTAACCTGCCCATCATCATCTTGCTCACACACTCAGATCCCCTCGGAATATTTTGTGTTACAGAAGCAAAAAGAAGCTCCAACTTTAAAGTTCATGAAAATATAGCCTTTAAGTTAGCTTCCAGAAAAGAATGGCATCCAACATGAACACATAATTTATCTTCCAAGTTTCAAGCACTTTTGGATTCATTAACACGAGATATTTTCTGTATTTGTGTTTCCAGAGTATCTCTGCTTTTTGCACCGTTTTGAATCGGGCAGGGCTCAGATGGGAAAAAGACATACCACATACTTTCATGCATTAATCAGGGTTAAACAAAAATGTAATGACTGTTGTGAGATGTGCTGTCAGTTATGTGGTTAAATTTAACTACTGCCACTGAAACAATAAACAGAAACAAGTGTTAAATCTCTAATTAAGGATATAAGAGGTTATGAATCATTGTAGGGAAGTTAGGTTTGGAATTCAAAGCTGTCGTATATTCTTCCACCCACTTTAAAAAAAAGGTACACTTTTATTACTCGCGGGATTTTGATCCTCGGATCATTTGAGAGCTGAAGTTAAGATAAATCAGCCTTTAAATCTCAAAAAGCTCCTCTCTCTCCTGTATATGGTCACATATCAGGGCAGAATGGTCAGGTTCCAGGTGTTTATTCCTCCTAAAGCTCCATCTCTCTCACAGGTACATTCCTCATCAGCAGTTGTCTGTATCTGCACCTCCACTGTGATGGTCCAACCCACACGACACTCAAAGCCCTGTGATACATCATTAAGCCTACACAACAAAAGCTGATAGAAATTCAAATGTGCACATTTTAAATAAAGCTTTCTAGTGTTTAACTATTCAGTACAGCCTTCAATTGTTCTAAATTTAAATCCTGATTGAAGCATATTTAGTCATAAATATTTAAAGGTCCTTTCTCGGCACATAAAAATACTTTCCGTGGAATAATAAGAAGTGATACAGTTTTTCCTCATTTTAATGAATTTGTTGGAAATCTCTCACTTGTAGATGTACATTATCACTTAAATGTTCACCTGCTTTTCCCCCCTCTTGAAAAAAATCAAACATGTATGAGTGTGCTAATATTCACAGTTTAAAAAGTTAACATCAAGGACTCCCTTCACTGAAAAGTCATTTCTCGGCTGGTGTGCACTTAAGCCTTAGAGTTTCCACATCACACAGGTCGCCTGCATACTTGACCAGGATTGTCTCAAAACCAGTTGTGATTTTACAAAGAAAGCCAATACACGAGTATTAAAAGCAACTGTGTGCAAACAGTGCGGCATTCTGCATGATGAGGGTTAAACATCCGAATGAAGGCACAGTAACCACAGGGTGGAGAGCGACATCAGTGCCATGGAGACACACTACACCGAGTTTACAAGGGCTTTAAGTCACGTAGAGATCAATTACGGACCTCGGCTGAACTCAGTGTCACTCCCTCAGTTCCTTCAAGCCAGGACAACTATTTGGGGTTTACAAAAGATTATGCTATCCATGATTTTGATGAATGACTTCATGCTGCTCTTACATTGTAGAGCAGTCTACTGCCTCATATACAGGCCAGACAGGCTAAAAGCTTTGCTCTGCAGGCTGTGCCCCCAACATTTCATCTGTGGTGGAGCCTTTTCATGATGGCTTGGCTTGTCTTTCTAAAAGAGCAGCAAGGCCCTGGTAAAAAGCTCAAGGATCAGTGGGGGGAGGGACAAGCGCATATTAATGTCATTTTCTCTTGAAGGAGCAATTTCACAGCCTGGGGGGCTTATCTTAGGAGGTCCTGAGCCATAAAGCCTAACTGATGATGTGCTACACAGACACATGCAGTCTTCTCTGTCTCTAATTCCCACACACACAAGCACTGCATATCTGCTAGTATGCACACTGACAATGCAATATACGTGCACAGAGACACACAAAATGCTTGTCGGCATGCAGACACGCACACACACAGAGCGAGGGGAATTCATGTCAAGCTCCAGATTTGCCACCTGAGTGGTCACCCTGTCCACTGGGTCTAGTTTGCTTACTGTCAGCCCTGTGGCTGCTCTGTCTCACGGTGGTATTCACACGCACACATTACAGTGATACACACACACATACACGCACGCACGCACTGGATACACAGTGGTGACTTTCAAACCCACCTGTCAGCACTAAAAAAGTGTGCTTTTTTTAATATCATAGCCAATTAAACTTCACTATTGTGCCACTGTTTCACTTCCAAAGTCTTACAGTCTTATTAACGATGAATCTCAAAGGCTGACAGGTTACAAACTCACACTTTAACAACGCTCAAGCAGATGAGAAATTAATCACACATTAATCATCTTAGTCCTGGACAAACCTTAAAGAAGTTCCGTAACTTAATTCAAAAATCCTCCTTCTTTTTTCAAAAACTCCATCAATTTTTTAGAATTACAATTTCAAATGAGATGGCTTAGCTGTAATGGGTTATAAAGGCCTTTATTTTCCACAGGAGGAAATGACACCTATCACTTATGGAACAAAGCAAAAAATGAGATACAACGCTTTTCTGACAGAGTTGACAAAGTGACAGAGATTAGAAGATATGTCGCCTGCAGCCAGTCATTGTCTCACAAAGCTCAGGCTCTTTAAAAGCTGCTGTAAAGTCCATGAAAGGGGCTTTAAAGGAAAAAGAGGTAAGAGCAAGGAGGCTGTGGAGATAAAAGCTAAAAAAGAGAGTTGTAGTCTGACAAAGCAAGTGTGTAACTCATTCTCTGGCCTCTCTGGACACACACACACACACAAATACACACATACACACACACAGTATATCTCTCCATGGACACACAGCCCCTCTGCTGGTGTGAGGGGCTCTGGGTTTGCCTTTGAGAGCCATCCATGCGGCAGGACAGACATTATCAGGGAATTAGAGGGGAAATAATGCTTGTCTCCAGTCCCACTGATAACAACAGCAGTAGTCAGGGCAGCGTGGGGTAGGGGAGCACAGACCCTTTCCTGCCTGAAAATCTGTGACCAAAGGTACTGAAACATGGCGCCACAGTAAGACAAGACAAAATAAGGATGGGAATCACAGAGTAACTCATGATGAGAGACCTTCGTGAAACATTGGCCCCCAATAATGATGGTGTCACTATACAGCAACTTTGCAATCCTTAATACACTACAAGATAACCATCTATCAAAGGTGAGCAGGGAAATACACCTCCTGCCTGAAAAGCTAAAAACTGATAAAAGGCAGAACTGTGTGAAAGGAGGATTGACGTGTTCTTTAAAAACACATATACAAGCTGAATATACGGACATTGAACGACATTATTAATGGATTATGGCTTAAAATTAACTGATAAAAAAGGTGGAAGGGTCAAGTAATTCAAAATGTAGTTTTTCCAAACAACATTTGTAAAAAAAAAAAAAAAAAAAGCTGAGAGAAAAATTCAAACTGTGGTTGCTTTCTCACCTGCTGCACAGCTGGCTAATCACAGCATGAAGTGGGTGTGAAAGTCAGATTGTTGATTTTGGAGAGTAAAAGAAATGGAAAGAAGGCAGCAACAGGGGGTTTCCAAAGCTTTTTTGATCAGCTGGGCTATTCTGATGAAGCATACTGGCAGCCTAACACATGGTTGTATATGTGGTCTGGCAAAAGTGAGGCATCTGCTTGTTTCAGCACGTTTGTCTGCAGTTTATTATAGTAAGTCCATAACAACGATGTAATGCTGAGGTGTTATTTCTGAGTGAGGATCGGTCCAAAAGAAATCTAAAGGATTATCAGAGACAAAACACCAAAACGGGTTTCAGTTTTTTTGTTTAAGGAGGCATTGATCACACTCGAGTAGCTCGAATGCTTCCTCTTTGAGGGGCTTGAACCCAAGTCTGACACTTGAAAAGGACCATATTTGCAAGTTCTACTCAGTAAAATACAATGTGCAGATTTGGTCAAATCTAAGCTGTGGTTACAAATGCACTTGCTGAGCGAAGATGCAAGAGTGCAATTTACATATTTCCATATTGCATGCATCAAAGCAATGCAGTTCCCTCTTGTTCCCCTGCACCAAACTGCTTATTCTCACTCACTCGCCTCTCCCTGTCATTTCTGCCTCTCGGCTTCCTCTTTCGCTCCATCAAACGTTCCGTTTACCAACAGATGGGGCTTAAAACCTCCACTGTCAGCCCTTTTCTCAACAACATCACCCTCATGCAAATGGGGAGGCAAAAGATGGAAAGAAAACAGTGTTTCAGTGTGTACACTTGCAAATACCTTAAATCATGCACAGACAGACAGGCAGACAGACAGGCAGGCCTAAAGAAGGGATGAATGTGAACATGTGTGCACAGACAGGTGCAGAAACACACTGAACTATGCAGACAGCAGAACATAAGCTCAGATGTGCACACAATACTGCAGACACAGACATCCTGTCAGCAGTGCTCATTAATATGGTGAAAAAAACTAAACACAACAAGACTGAACCCATCTACGAACAAAATCCACATTTGCCCTTACATCTTGGCTCCAGCTGTGGAGACATCAGATCCAGCTTCCTGTTACCCTGTGGCCATTACGGCTTGTCTAAATTCAACGGGTGGACATCTGGCTGTGCAAAAGAGATAACTCTCTCCTTAATAGGAGGATTTTAATTGGCTGCTGCGGAGCTACATCAAAAACCCAGCAGACCCTAAACTCCCAGAAGGACTATAAACTGACATTGGAAAAAGTATAAGTCACAAAATTTCTTCTCCAATAGGCTATTTCCATTACTTGACGTCCAGTTCACGTTGACTTTGTGGCTTTAATTACCTTTTACAGCCTTTAAGAGGAGATGTTTTCGAGCAGAGAGATGACTTTTGGACCGTTTGTACACAACAGGCCTGGAAAGTCAATAGATATTGACCCTGGGCAATTAAATTGTAATCATTTCACCATGTAACCCATTCAATGGAGTGCAAGCAAGGAAGCAAGGAATTGGAAGAGAAGGTGTTAACGAACAGTGTTTGAGAAAAGCAGAGGTTCTAATCCATTGATCTGTTTGGTTTGGAGTGACTCTTTATTTAAAGCTCACAGTTAACCACAGGAGTCTGAACAAGTGTGTATTGGATTTCCCCCTCATTGGCTGACAGTGCTCTGCTATTGTTTGTGCCCTGGTGACTGCCTATGTCACCTATATTAGATTCTTGCCCTTACACCTCACTGTATTTCCTTACACAGGACGATTCATCACCAGAGCCCCTTCCCTTTAGGCTTCCCTTACTCTCCTTTACTGAACTTCCCTCGCTTACAGGTCTATCTATATTACCTGATGGGATAGTCTGCAGCACTGAGGTTGATGAAGAAATCCCAGCTCCAGTCCCTCATGGCCAGCAGGTCAGCCATACTGCGAAGATACATGGTTAGCAGACTGGCACCACCCCAGATGGTGGCCATGCGCCAGGGCGTCACCCTCACATTTGGATACTGCCCAGCCAAGACCTGCACCTGCCTGTGCAGGTAGTTAGAGCGCTGCAACAAAGGCATTGATCACACATTTATTAATATTGTATCTGATAGCCTGAAATCCAAATTGAAAAGTTAATACTATTACATTTTATTATTCTAACCAAACTTCAATCGAAAAATTATGGATTTAAAAGGGCTTCGATTTCACATTGCAGGTGCATTATTTTTGCAGGCATTCTGTGACTCACCTGATCAACATGTATGTAGTAATAATGCGATGTGTGGTAGATGGCTTTGAAGAGGCGCTGAAACTGTCGAGAGGCTCGTCCATGGACCACTAAGACGAATGCTATCCGGACTGGTTTCGATGGAAAGCTCTCAGCAGAGTCCTCATCCCACTGAACATTTGCATTGGCTTTACCTGGGAGGTACAAAGATGGCATTCATATTAATGAAATCATACCGGCAAATACAAATCTTGCAATGACTCCTTTTAATTCAAACAACATTGCATAGACCCTTCATCAGTAATACTGTATAATCAGGGGTGGCTTTGCTTGCTTGATTACCAAATCAAATCTATTCTGCAGCACAAACGATGCCATTATTCACTATATGACGGGGAGCAAGTATAAATATCTTGAGGGATCGAAAAAGCACTTGGCAAAATGTAATGAATATTGTTATTAATGCTAATTTAATCTTATTCTTATTAAACAATTAAAGAAAATAGCTAAACAACAAGGTTGCTAGGCAACACGGTAGGTAGCAGTTGGACTGGTGTGATTTGAATATTCATAATAATTAACTACAAAGTCAAAAGTGAACATTCAGTGGGTTGTTTTATCTTCTAGGAGTATGACAATCTGTATTTTTGATGTATTTTTATTTTATACGTGCTCTACAGACTAGCTGTTACAGGCCGAGGTAGCTGTGTGACACTAGTAACAAATCCTTGCTCTCAACTATGCTATTAAAATACATTAGCTGTTCTTAGCTTCACAATCCTGGTTGGGATTACGCACAACATATAAATATTGCTATGACATCTCATAACTTAATTTGAGACAGTAATCAATAAATGAATAAAAATTGCCTTTGAAATAAAAAAGAACACAACCACATGACTATGATTCACTCTTCAATTTTCATATATTACTGAATTGGAGCTGACAATTTTAAGCAGACACTACTACTACGCTGTAACTGCTATCCTCATTCAGACAGGAATCCTATAAGCGATTTCTCTGGGGCTTTCAGGGTGGAGCATGGTTTGACAATGTGCCATTATTCCTCTCAGGCGAAACTCCCAGGAGATGCCTTGTATTTCACATAAATGACAACAATAAGCATATAGAGAAAACAACACCCTGGTCACCGCATACCAAGCCACTATCAAATTAAACAATCCCAACTATCTCTGGAGAGCCATTGGCAACCTCACACTGCCCCATTGTGTGGTATTGTACCCGCCATTAACTGTTCCAATACAAACATTTAGACCAGAAAAAATACACTTTTTCAAGTCCCTCAACATTATCTCTGACATTGTTTCTTTGTAAATCTTCAGTTATTACAGCAAATGCACACACGCAGCTTATGAGACATGTTTGTTCACAGAACGTGTCTTAAGGAGATTAATGACTATAATTTGAAACTTCAGTTCCCAAGAGCCTGTTTGTGCTGAAGAAGTAGAGGAAGCTGAGGCAATACTGATGTGGGGGCTGTTTACTCCCCTGAGGTTACATTTCCCTCCCAGCTCCCATTCACGACTGCCCTTAAGTTCCTGTAATTACTCAAAATTTTAGGGCAACTGTTTGGCGTGTCTTCCCCTTATAAGTTGACAGGGGCGGACTAAGTAGGGCCTGGACCCTTCGTTCAACTAATCTCATTCATTCAGATTCGAGGGCAGGAGTCCAACATGGCTTTGTTTAAAGGTTGACCACAAGGTTGAGGTTAATGACATGCTCCCTTGGCTCCAATGGACTCTAACTGGATCTACTTGGCCGTAGCTCCTGTCAGTCACTTATACTTATTTCTCACTTCACCCTCTGTGCATGTGTGTGTCTGTGTGTGTGTGTGTGTGTGTCTGTGTGTGTGACAGCTAAGGGGGGAAATCTGCTGTGGGCCGTATCAGATTGAACGGTAATTGGTGGCCAGCTAAGAAGGTTCACTGGTTTGCTTTGCACACGGATAATTGGCCAGTCACTTCACAAAGCACTTTGAGAGTGTGTGCTATGCTAGCTAGCTGAACTAATGAGCACTGCAGTGTGTGAGAGAACTTAAAAAATTACTGTCAGTTGTGTCAAGCACGTGTGTTTATCCGTAGAAGAGTTCATGCTCAGTATTTTTTGCACAGACTCTGCACCTAAAAGAACTGCAGACCCATTTAAAACAGAAAAAAATAATGGCTCCTTTTCTTGAACTCATCACTCTCCATCACGTTCCCCATTGCCATCTATCTTTTTCTGCATCTCCCCCATCTGCTGTCCCACGATTCTCTTTGTTCAACATCCTTTGTAACTTCAGGCTCTTACAGGGCTTGTATCAAATAGTGTTTGGAATGTCTTGAGGATGGTGTCTGCACCTCAAAACTATCAACAAAGCCAGATTTGCCAATCATATCCACAATTTTTGACTTGTAAGACTAGAATAACAAACCCTGAGATAACACCTGCAAATAACAGGTTTTTTTCACCACTTGAGGTGAGAACAAACACAAAAATGAACACGAAACTAAAACATCATAAAGGCAATGCGGTGATCTTCTTAGCAAGCAGTAGCTCATTTTTACATTCAGCAGCTGGCTACAACCAACCAGCCACATGTTGGTCAAACTAACATGTTGCTCAAAGCAAAACGTAATGGTAAAACAAACTCACAGCAAACAGCTGAAAAGGTGTTGGACAACAACAAAATGCTGAGTGAAATATCTGACTGTTCATCTTATAACTGAAAATACATTTCCAGGCAGTCAAACTCAGTCCGCTGCTTGGTGCTCGGCAGTTAATGTTAATGTATCAGAGAGGTTAGCTGCTTCTACCAAAAATGCAATAAGAGTGATGAGAGTGAACCAAAAGAGTTAAGTTGAGAGCCGGAAAACCAACAAAAATGAAAAGAGTGAAGAATTGCATAGTCATTCAAACCATTGTTAATTGATTGGAGTAGCTTGTCTACAAGTATGACCTACACATAAATCATTTCTAGGTAAAAGCCTTTAGGTTAAAGCTATATTGGTACAAGGTCACTGACGGCTAGCCACTACCTCCGCTTGAACAACACAGCCCATTCACATCATTATTTGCCATGTTTAGCATATGGGAGGCAAAGAGGTTTGAACATGTTCCTCCTATATTCAGTGATGCTAATACTACAGCTAACACAATTGCTAATCTAGTCAAGGCCTCAAGGACAGAATAACGATCAAATCAAATTGGGCAATTTTCTGCTAACAAGGTTAGGACTTGAATTGGAATTGGGAACAGAGGAGGAAAGAGATTTGAAAGAGACAGAGAGAGAAAGAGAGAAAACACTGTCAGGCAGCAGACAGGCAGACGGAGAGTAAGAAAGAAAAGTGATTTAATTTAGCTGTCGTGTTGTTACAGCCCAGCCACCAGGGGAAAGCCCTTTTCAATTTCTTTGTCTCCTTTGATCAAACTGTCAGTTTGAGTGGGATGGTGAGTTGCTGTGTGTGATGACAGGAGCTTAGACACAGACAAACGATACTTCTACTCTTGGGAAGGGGAATGCACAAAAGTTGCTATGTCACTGTGCCTCCTCGAGTTCCAATAACACAAGCAAAGGTATCTGACTAGAAACAGGCAGGATGGAGAATGGCTTCCCCTCCTTGCCTGCTGTTCGCACGGCATTCAGTCCACTCCCATGAGTGTAAACACACGTGTGTGTGTGTGCTGTTCACCTAAACATGGTTGCTGATGCGTGCTGCTCACCGATGGTGGCAGCAGCAGCAAATAATGTTTACAGAAGCCACAAACAGACTGCAGATGTTCATAAATTCTTCGAGGAAAGAAAAGGCTCCTGTGTGTTTGTGAGCGTCTGTTTAAGAAAAAGAAACTGTGATGTACAGCCAGCTCGACAAAACAAATTAACATTGTAAACCGATGTGGAGAGAATACAAGCAGCATCCCAATTTGGCCAACAATTTACTTCCCCAATTACCCATCAGCAAAAAAAAGAAGGAGAGAGCTTTTTTTTTTTGCTTTTGAAGACAATTGCAATTACACAAATGGAAATATTTTAACCTACACTGCAGCTTTGCTGGTTAAACTTTGCTTTTTCTGCTTAACTTTGTGGATATAATTTTTGCTTTGTCTGATTTAATAGAGAGAAGCACGAAATAATATGAATGAAATTAAATTAGTATTTAATTTACTATTTACTTTAGTATAAGTCTTGAATAAAAAATCTCTGTTAGCATAAAGATCTTGTTATTTTTACTCTATTTTTTAATTGATTTGAGATGAACAATTGTTTTAAAGTGAGAAGCTCTTGAAGCTTGTTGCTCTTCTGCCCCATTGATTTTTACTGCATTCACATCAGGGCTGTCTTTGAAAGATGTTTGTGTCCTCATATTTCTTACAGCACAGCTGGTACACACATGCAGTGTTTATCTCAACCAGATTATAACTGTGAGCAATGGGATCCTACATTAACTTAAACTCTTCTGCCAAAGTTTAAATAACTTTGGGTGTTTCACCTCAGAGATTTCTGTTTTACATCCATTTATTTCTCTCTTATTTCTGGTTTAAAGTGGGTATGGCTGAGTCAGGATTTACTGAATGTCTGTGCACCAATCACAGTTTAGCATTTTTTCCTAAATATGGTGACAATTGGGGGTTGTTTGCTTATGATCCCTGAAATGTTAACCCTAATCTAAACCTCAGCCTCGATACAGCAGCTCCCACCCACAGTGACTACTGTAAATCTGGCTCCAAATGAATGCCTGGGGTGCAGCATGACAGTGTCCATGTGAGATTCATTTTAGCTTCATTCGTGTTCAGTCAGCTATGTCTATGTGGTACAATAATCATGTTGTACTATTGAGAGTTTCGATAGATATTGACCCATTCTGTAAGACAGTTTTGTGTAGAATAAAAAAGTAAGTGCATTGCGAACCATTTGTATTAGCTAAAATCAAATAATCAATCTAAATAATTACAAAGATTAATCACTCACCCTCGAGGGGGCAGTAGCGGGTGACCTTCTCTGGCATTAACTGCCCTTCCTTGTGTCTGCAGTACACCTCAGCGATCTGTTGCCGGCACTCCTTGCTCTTGGCTCTGGATAGAGCTGAAATGGCTTCCTTCCCACTGATCTCACACTTGGGTGGCTGGTCGTAGGTCACCTCCAGCGGTGCTGCAGTCGCCTGCTTCCTATGGGGGTGCTGATGTCTGTGCTGTGACTGGGCCTGCTGGGCCTGTGAGGCGCGGTAGTGCTGCCGCGACACTCCCGTGATGCCCTGACCACCTGGGTAGGAGGCATTGTTGCCGACCGCCAGCGGCTGGTGTCCTACAGGCAGCACTTCGTTTGAGCTGCGGCCCAGACTCGGGGAGTTGTCTCTCCACGCCTGCTGCTGAGCGTGGGCCTTTTCCTGCAGGTGCTCCCGCTGCTGCTTGCTGCTGGTGGCCCCTACAGACTGCCGGTGTGGCTGCGAGCGTGCACCAAAATTACTATTGTCTATGTTTTCAAAATCTTTGGGCACAGAGTTCTCATTGTTGCTGTCCACTCTACTTTTCTCCTTTGGCCGGTGAGAGTAATATCCATCCTGGATGAAGAGACAGAGAGAGAGAGAGAGAGAACAGGAGGAGAAGGACAAGATAAGCATTGAGTAAATGGTGGGGAGTAAAGAGGAGGAGGGACGAGGACACAAACAAGAAAAACAAGATCAGAACTGAGTGAGCGCGGTGCATATCAAATGTCGGATTAACAATCAATGTGGCATGTATGAGTGGGCAGCGCTGCATTGAACCGTGAGGCATGAAATGAAGGAGCAAGGTATTGAGTGTGAGGACAACAAGGTGCAACCTGACTGGAGGTGATGCAGAGCTAAGGGCTCTGCCGCTCCGTGCCATCATCAGATTAGCCCTGGTTTCAATTAAATTTAGCCTCAAATGGGTCCAGTACTCCGTAAACAGATTATCAAGAAGGGATAAAGGGCAAGAGTATGACTGTGAGATTGTGTGGGTGTTAATGTTTGTGCGTGCGAGTGCATGCATGTGTACAGTTCCTTTTCCAGTCAAGCTACACCAGAATACGGGGGAAATTGTGGTAGTGTGGCGTGTGACTGGAAAGGCTGCACTTGTCAGCGTTGTTCGTCTGCATATGTGAGATAGTGTGTGTATGTGTGTGTGAACGTCTGAATGTAAAATTTCCCTATCTTTCCAGCAGAATAGGCTGAAAGCAAAGGAGGGGCACATGGGAAAGCAGAAAGAGGAAAAAGGGTAATGAGTGAAAGCGGGAAGTGCAAGGCAAAGGAGCGCCTGCACAAGGCATGAGTTGTGCTCCCAGGACGCGCTGGCTTGTTCTAGTGAAATGTGCTGCGATGCATCAAATGGAAAACTAAGAAAGCTGCCCGGCTGCCACACCACAGTTGCACAACTTGCTATACACACAAGAGAGGAGGCGGAGGGCAAAAAGTGAGAGGGGATGGAACGACAAACAGAAGCCGAGAAAAGAGAAAAGCTCATAAAAACAAGGATCCCTGATGTGTTTCTCCATTTTTAAGACACAGTTAGGAAGAGAGAAAGGGGGATGGGGAGGGTTAAGTGCAATATAAGGATTGTTAGACAGAATGGAAGCAGTTGAGGTGAGACACAGGGGAAGCGCCTGAGCTGTTATTGTAAGCCAGCAGCTTTTCCAACCCTAAAACCAGGCGTGTTATCAGCCCATCAACCTTTCTTCCCTGCACAGACTTTGTAGCAGCATAATTACAAAGCTAGCTGGATGACACACTTTCACACTCCAGGAGATGGAGGTGGGGGGTGGGGGGGTCTTATAGAACTGAAACAAGACACAACAAACTGGATGAAAAACAGGAAGAACAATATTGTCATTGTCAGCTCGTTTTAAGCTGCTTCCTTGGCAGGGGTCTGATTCTCACAACGCTGGATACCTTAAAGCTCGTTTCACATCCTTTCCTCTCTGTCTGAATTCGCTCTTTGCCTTTTCTCCCTCTCCTTCCCTTTACACTTCTCTTCGCACATCCCGATTTCACCCCTTTGCTCTGCTCCTTTAACCTCTCATCCCATCTGCTCCACATCTCGCTCCTCGTCTCTCATCATATGTACCCGCTTTCTTGTCTTTCGCACTTCCTCTCCTCCCTCCCTTCTCTCACCTCTATTCTCAACTCCATCTCTGCTCCTGCCTGTCATAAACTCTCCCACCCCCTCGCCTCTTCTTCTCTTTTTCTACTTTCTTCACCCTGCCAGTTTAAACAGACCATGTTGTGTGAATGGCAGAACCTGCTAATCCTGCATGTAACAGCTGCTTAGGCCAGTGATCACCTAAAAAGAAATCCCTACTTGCCAACTTTCAAAGGGAATGCTTTAGGGAGCTAATCCATGCAGTACACTGGATGTTTGCAGAGGTAAAATGAGTCAGTGTGCATTCACAATTGTGTGTGTACAGAGCATGCTTCTTGTGGATTTTTGTATCTAAAAATGTGTGTGTTCAAGGGAAAGGAGCAAGTAAAGCAGGAGCAGCATGTGTTTGCCCTTAAGAGACGGATACTCTTGCTTTAAGTCCTGCAGTGAGAGACATTAAAAGAGCAGGGACAGTTTAATTAGAAAAATGTCCAAGTGAGCAAATGTTAAAAATAACTCAAAGAGCAGACCTGTTGTCTCATGGCAGAGAGATACCAGATGTTAGTCAATGAAATATTTCTTTTTTTTTCTCTTATCACTTATTGCTCTGTAGCAAGGCAAAGAGAGGCTGCAACTACTAATTAGTTCATATAAATGTACCTACTGACTATTTTTTGATTAAAATGGATTTATACTCTAAAAGAATCAAATATCTGCATAAAAACTGCGTGAAACAATTTCATTCAAAAGGATTTCTACAACATTTTGAAGTCTCACACCTAACCTGAAAGAAAGAAAGATTTTGCTAAATTCGAAGGAAATTTGGACTTTTTAATGAAATATTCAGGTTTATTAAAGGTATAATTGCCATTTTAGGTAATACACATCTTCACTTTCATGCCAAGAGTTGAGTAAGAAGATTGATACTAAATGCATATCTCTACAGTAAAGAGACGAGGGGGGAAAAAAAGGCCTGGCTCCGTCCAAAGGTAACAAAACCCAAATGTCAGCACTTTCAAGCTCTCTGTCATCACATTATATTGTGTTTCTTTAAACTATAAAAAATGGGGGGAAAAAAGGTAGCTGTGTGGATCCAGACTATATCTTGGCTGGCAACAAGCTAAAGGATCTTGTGGATTGACCTCTCCCAGTCAAACTATGCTAAGCCAAGCTAACCCCCCTCTGGCTCTGGCTTTACAGCATTTATTCTGTACAGACATGAGAGTGATATTAATCTTCTCATCCAACTCTTGGCAAGAAGGCAAATATTTCTATTTCCCAAAATGTCAAACTCTTTCTTTATGCTTCAGGGTATACAAGAAAATAGTGATGTTACACACACAAAAGGTCAAAATATTTAATAAATGAGGTGGTTGTTTAATAACTAAACCGATAACAGGACAAGATACCTCAAATCTGTCTGATTCGGCTCAGCACATGATATCATATCACACTCATATCATGTTTGCCTACAGCAATTAGTCAGAGCAGCATATTGCAATGTCTTAGCTTTTGCAAGCTGAGAGAGGTAAAGACAAACAGCCTGACATGTCACAATCAGCTGCTGATGTGTCTTACTGTACTGTACCAACTCTTTAAACCAGATATATTTGATTCTCAGTCAAATAAGACGGATGTGAAGCAGCAAATCGTCACATTTCAGATGCCAATGGTTGCCATTTTTCATTGATAAATGACTCCTCATCGATTACTCGACAACTGAAACTGCTCACAAGGTATTTAAACCACCTTCTTATTAACTGAGTTATCATTTTAGTACGAGATCAATGTATTTCATTTTTTTAAACTCCTGCTGGGTATAATTGTTTTATTTGAGGAAAAAAAAGCATATAAGCTTTACAAAGATGTTGATTTGTTGTTGATAAATTGACCCGTATAAGACTCAGAGAAAGTTAGCCTCATAGGGCCCCGAAGTGTACTATTTGCAGGCTGCCACTGAGGAGATTCCTCTGGATAAACAAATTTTCACACTGTGCCCCCCTCTCCCCCCTTCTTTCCCTCCTCCTGTGAGCAAAGGACTCCAGTAGTTGTGGGGCTCTTTAATCTCAGGCACCGGGCTCTAAGCAGGAAGCAGTGGGGCACAGATTTAATAGTGGTGGCAGCCATTGAAGATAGGAGCAGCGTTGGGCTGAATATGGGGCTGGGAACTGGGGGAAAGCTATCGATTGTTACAGGGGATTTGTTTTCTACTCCCTGGGAGTGTCAAGGAGGCCAAGCCAGGATTGCCTGGCATGCAGTGTGCTGGTTGTGCACAAATACACACACACAAACAGCCCTCCCAGAGCTCTGCTGGGGAGTGAGGAAAAAGCAGAGGGGGTAAACGTTAATACCATCCATCACTGGTAGGTCCATGCAGAGAGAGGCCTGGGAGGCTGGGTGTTTCAGCATCCCTTCTGGGAATGGTTTAGTCCATTTTTCAATACAGAGCTGGCTGTTTCCACTTTCCACCATTTCCTCTGCCACAGGGGAAAATATTTCACCTGTCCTTTTTCTCTCTTTCTCTCTTTCTCGCTCCCTCTCTCTCCTCCCCCACCTCAAAATCTCCTGTGCAGCAGAGAAAAGAGGAACATATCTCTCTCTCAGCACCTGTCCAGCTTCCCAACTCACCTCCTCCCCTGCCCCACGAATCATCCCCCGTTCTAGGAGGTATAGCAGTTCATCTGCTCCGCCCCCTCCCCTCCTACCTAATGCCATCATTTACTGTTGCAGTCTCATGGTAGATGTGAGGGGAAGCAAGGTAACAGCCCATATCAGTTTCACCCAACCTTCCCAGCCGGCTTCCTTTTAAAGACTTCATTCCAATGGGGCCTAGCAGAGATAAGCTACTGCGTGTGCCAGCAGTGCGTTCTCCATCAACACAAGCCAACCTCTGGACAGACAAGCCAGCAGCCACATCACCGCGTACATACAGTAACATATAGTCGGGTCTTTTAAGAAATACAGTACTAACTATGTGTGAGTAGGAGGCTGTTCAATCACCTTGGCTGTCTGCAGGCCAGCTTCGGCTACGACCTGCCTGCCATGTGGCTAACGAGCTCAGATTAATTACCTGGACTGAATCCCTGCGATACTCTGAGCAAGATGTGGCGTCTGGCATGACACGGGAGACTGATACTCTGACAGACTTAGTTCACAGCTGCTCTAGCACCTCAGGACATCTTGTGGAGAAATGAGCCAGGGTGGATCCGGGACGACCTAAATGCTTAGTGACTTCTTAGAGGCTTTACTTATCATAGCCTATCAGATGTAGAGTTTTGGGGCAAAGGCAGCTGCTCTGTTCTTTTTTACTTTCACAGTTTAGGTATCAAATGCTAATGGGAAATATGGCCAAGTAGATTAAACTTCCATTTTAGCTTGGTGACAAACAGCCCACAGGGTCTAAGCTGTGCTGGTACCTGACAATAAGAACAATCAAGTTGGAAAGAATGTAAAGAAATAACGAGATGAATCACAGAGAGATTAGTTTTGATGCCTCAGTCACATGGTTTTCATGACAGATTGCTCTGGTTAACTTTCTAGGGTTTTCATTGTGCTCTGTCTTTCAGTTCTGTCTATTTTCTGAGTTGCTGCAATCCGTCTGCTTCTTTTTCACTCTCTCAGTCAATACCTTCAATATCCTTCTCTCCCAAAGGCTAAAACTGAAGGAATGCTGGTCACATGAAATGTAAGTGTGTACGTGTGTGTGAGCGCAAATGCACAATTAGCAGCAGCTCTGAATGAACAGTCTGGGTTTGGTATGCACAGAAGCCTCTTGTTGTGTGCCTTGCGACAAGCCCTGGAGCAAAACTGGTCAAAAGGGAGTGTGTCTTTGTGTGAGTGAGTGTGTGTGTTCGTGCAAATGTGTTACAAATACCTAGAGAAGACAGACAGTGAGAACCTCTGAAAACTGCTGAATAGATTTAGGTTAGGCAAATGAAATTTTGAAAAAAGGATGCATTATCTGACAAGGAAGAAAAAAATAATTTAAAAAATGCCTCTCCTCTGGGAACCTACTTAAAAAGACAAATGATTGTAATTGGCTTCTCAGTGAAACCACTTAAAAAAGATCAAAGTTGTGCTAAGACAAAGATCCTCGGGTGGAGACTCCCGGGTGTCGACTAAGACTAGAGGGCAGAGTTGAATTCACAAAGTGCTGTTGAATTTCCACTATTTTTCACATGGATTTTCCCATATTGCAATTATATGGCTTTCCTGTCTATATTTGCATGTGTGGATTTAAACTGGGCATGGAGACAAAAAACCGAGACCTCTTCTCTCATGACCGCAGACAGGGGGAAGAGGGTTTGGAGGAGTTCCTCTTCTTTAAAAAAGTAACCTCTTTTTGAATACAGGAAATCTCTACATGAAAAGTTCCACACATACATATGAAGACATGCCCTGACTGTGGGGGATTCTCTAAGGAATTCCCACAAAACTGCAATGAAATTCAACGATACTTACTTTCCTCACAATATGTTCCCATGGCATGGCAATACCATTAAGATTTTCTAATAGCAGATCTTTGTGGGTTTGTACAGAATGCACTTGAATGATATTTCACCTCTGTTGGTTTTGTTGAACCTTTTATTTTTTTGCAAATAATAAAATGAATGATCGTGTATTTAGCTGCTAATGTAGTCAATGGCGGCTCACTGTCACAATGTCACAGGTGACTGGGACACTTGCAATGAACTGAGCCATGTTTAATGTTAATAGTAGCACCACCTGTGCTCCTCTTATGACAAATCAAATGTCTTCTGAGGAAAAAAACCTGCTACAATTCATGTGAAGCTGCTTTTTTTCTGACTGATTATTCTGAGTAAAATATCCCCTTTGGTCTTATTTGGTTAAAATTTAGATAATAGGGAAGTCTAAATTTGTAAAAAAGATTAAACATTTTTTTGAAATTTTGGAAAATATTTCAAAACACTTCTGCCTAAATAAAAACGATACCACTCTCACCCCTACTAAATATGTTAAATTCATTATATATGACGCTGCAGTTTTATATAAATATGCTAAATATGTAGCTTCAGTCAATAGATGAGTAGCCTAGCTTAGCATAAACACTGGACACACTTGGAGCTGGCCTCATTGTGTTGACATGTTAAAAACTGATGATTCTATTATCCTGACCACTTGTTAGTAATCTATGCTCACACTCTTGACCATTAAATTCCTTTTTTTTACTGTTTTGGGCATTTAAAATCAGGGCATTCAAACTAATTCATCTACGCACTTAAGTCACTTTCTTAAAAGCATCAGATAAATGGTCATAACATCAATGACTGATTTGATTTGCTAATTCAATATAGAATCTGCTCATTTTTGTGACAAATAAACTGGAGTGATTTCTACAGGGGAAAAAGGAAATAGCTTACATTTGTTCATATTCAGATTATTCTCTTCTGAAGCTTTACCCTTAAACTGGATTAAGAAGAAACAGAGATGAGAGGCGACCTGAAATTACCTCACAATTTATTCTGAGTGCTTAGCAACAACAAGGGAACTTACACTGGGAACAATGTAATAGCTCAAATCCCCAAAGCATGTGGCAAAAGTGAAGCCGTGCTGCCTGAGTCTCACAAGGTTTTGTTCGCCTCCCCCTTTTAAAAATCTTTGCTCGGCAACCAAGCAGCTTACATAGTTGGATTACTAAACACTCTCACACATACACAACCACACACACCACACACAGACACACACACACCTCCATCACTTTTTAAGACATGACCATAACTGTAACCCTGTGATTGACCTAAACTCTAAAGCAAACATTCACTGTTTACCTTAACAAAAGTATTTGTCCTAAACTTTAATGTAAATCATTTAATTCTATGTAAAATTTTATTAAAATCATAAAATTTTAGGGTGAAGGGGTGAATAAGTTTTGCCTTAAAAGTGAAGGTGGGTCCCCACACTGTGGCTGTGTTAATATATACATGTGCAAAAATATGAGTAATACACATACACATTCATACACACACACATTCATACATACACACACACACACAGACCCCCCACACACATACACACCACGCACACACACAAATATACAATTCTGTAATGTAACTGTAATTCTGGTTAAGTGAATATCAAAAAATGTAGGTGTGTGCGTGTGTGGGGGGTGTGTATCTGTCTCTGTG
>JAQNCA010000024.1:20633554-20644882 GCA_029783725.1 Acanthurus tractus | reverse complement strand
GGCTGCTTCACACTGAAATCTGCTGTTCATTACAGGCGTGACAGCTTAAGTGGAGTGTAGCCCCACAGCTATTGTTGCACTAACCACCAACACAGACCCGCTCACTGCACAAAAGAGGAGGGCACCACACACCCGAGAGTCCACAGGAGGTTTAAGGTTGGGATAAGGACTGATGGCAGAAATTTTTGATTCAAATTATAGCATTTGGAAGGAATTTGAGAGAAAAATGGTTGTTATAACCACTTCTTGTTAGATTGAAACACATGTCCTGCTTTTGTTGTGGTTGCTGTTGCAGTGATGAAATAGACTCCTGCTGAACAGACCCCACATGACTCGGTTTAACAGCGTTGGTCTGGGTGCTGGAGTGACGCACACAAGCATCATGGACAATTGCTTCCATTTCAGCTTGTTTGAAATGTATAATGAAACCCTTGTTCATTGCAAGCAACTATTGCATGACAGAACAGATGTGACATCCTGTTTCGTACAGAAGTTTTTCATGTCACCACTTTGACAAATTCCAACTTTTTTAATTTGATCGCAATCGAAAATAAAGTGGTAGCTCATTGCAAAAACAGTGTGAGGGCGCATCCTGGTGTAATGTTGACAAAGCGGGGGAAAAAAACGCTACGGCTGTGCAAGTCAATGTGATGCTGTGGCATTAAAGACGCCACACCAGGGTGGGTCTTTTTTTCATTCAATGCTGAAAATTCATGCATGCCACATGGTGTTATTTCCATGGATCACTTCAAAGGGAGGCGGAATCAAAGATCTTCTACTTTACTAAAGCACACTGGTATCAGACGCTCACTGATTATTTCCTTTTTCATCTTTGTTCCATAGAGTCCTCTTATCTGTCTCTTGTCAACATGTCACTTAGTCATCCTTAACTAACACCAATCATGGTACCAGCTGTCCCTTCTTTCGTCTCCTCCCTTCCTCCTCCTCTTCCTCCTGCCTCCCTCTCATCCCGTCTCTTTCCTCCTCTGCGCTGACAATCGACACATCGCTATTGCTATCATCCGCGTTAATACATGCAACATGCAGTCCAACGGCGCCCGTATGGCCCCACCGTACCCGGCGCAGCAGAAACATGCTGGCCACATATGGAGCTTCCCCCACAGGGAGAAACGAATCCAAGACGGCTGGTGGAGGACTGCTATGATGCTAGCTAGATGATGCCAACACACCGGTGGCTTCTACAGTGCTACAATACAGTAATGATTCGGGAAAACTTAATCAGCTTAACTGCAAGGTGTCTTTCTCCCTCTCTCTCACTCTCACTCCCTTTTTTAAATCTCAGATTTACATTTTCGTTTTAAGGTTTCCTCTGGAAGTCTAAAGAATAGAACATCAGCCATGTCAGACTCATTACACACATATTTAACTTTCTTCAGACATGACACAGAAAGCTGAAAACTTTCTCAACTTGCAGCCACATTCCTTTTCTTTTTCTCACATCGCTGCAGACTCTTTGCAAGTACTCAGATGGTTAATATTAGGGCAACACCAACTCACTATGTTGTTGTGAGAGACCAATGTACCATGCAGCAGTGATAAAGAGGAGAAGAGCAGAAATAAGACAGTATTCGAGCTTGCGCCTCTTAATCTCCCCTCCTCCGGCTCAGCCTAACTGACATTTTCTTAATTTATTCCTCTCAGGATTCCAACATTTTAATTAGGTCACTCCAAATCTCCTCCCACACAGCGTTATTCTGAAAAACTTTTTTTATTTCATCATGTTTGTCATTCGCCTCCGTCGACTCTCATTCTCTCTCTTCTTTTTCGCACTTGTCAGTTTTGTTCAGCGGGTTATCTTAGTAATGATGCATGGCGTCGTTGTTTTTTTTTTTACCGCCAAAATTAAATACTGCAGAGGTAAATATGTAATTCAATTATGGAATTAAATAAATGTGAAATCTCTTTTCAGTGTCTCTGCAGTGAAATAAAATTACAAGATTTGTTTTTTGAAAAAAAAAAAGGAAATGAAAACATGTGAGCTTTGGGATGTGTGTGTGGCGCGCAAAATGTGTTTATATATGTGTGCAAATATGCTGATGTAAATGAATGAGTTCATACTTTGTGCATCCTTGAAACCCTATACAAGGTTCCTATAGCTTGTTGCATCATGCACACTTCTGTGCGTGTGTGTGTGTGTTTGGTCTAAAATATATCACAGAGCTTGTATAAATTGTACGTTGGTCCTCAGTGTACCAGCAGCCCTGACTTATCTCCAGCCTTAACATAAACAACAGGAAATTACTTTTCTTCCAAGTGTCTGACAAGGCAAAAAATCTTAAACACCTTGTCCATTGGCACAGAAAGACATTTACAATGACTTAAGTACTTTGCTGAGGGGCTCAAACACACAGCTGAGGTAAACTCTTTCTGGTTGCAATTCCATTTTACCATCAGCCATTTGGTCTGAGTGCCCTCACAAACCAAGACCATGACAGTCAGGCTCTGTTGGCTTGTGCTTGAATGGCTTTTGGTCTGACATCACCTGCAGTTTTCAGTGAGCAAGGTTTTTGTTACTTATGTATCAGCTGTGCTGTTTTGTTGTGTATTCAACTTTAATGGAAGTGGGAGTTTCAAAGCATTTTAACTTTGATGAATGTGGGAGTTCTTTAAGGTCAGCTCTCTTAGGGAAATTGTGCTCATACTATTAATGTGCTCTGCTTTACCAAAGAGTAAGACCAGACCAGAGTTAAAAACACGTTTTTTTACCTAGTTGATAAGAACAAAACAATTAGTCAATTCATCCTCAAGTTTATCTGCAAAAAGTTGTCACTGACCATTTGTTTAAGTCATCCTTTCAGCAAAAATACCTTTAATTCACTGCTTCTAGCACAGCAAATGTGAATATAGATTGTCTTGTTTGCCTGAGGTGTGTTAAGAGGAAAAGCCAAGTAAGTTTTTCAGATGATGTGTTTACATACAAAGTCATTGCAAAGACATGAACAGATTGAGTTTGAGGGGACAGAATGACCGACAGAGAGCTGCTGAGCACCCGGAGTGTCCGAGCTGTTTGCTGGTGGGAGGAGAGCTTTAAGTTAAGTTTTGAAATCTTTGGTATTTAAAGTGTATTTTCTTCCCCTTTGCTGCTCAACCTCAGCCATGGAGGTTGATGATCTCCACTGTGGGTGTGTGTCATCTGCCCCTCTGTCCATGCTGTCTGATGACTAGAAGTGAAACGTTCAGAACTTCATGGCAGAGGAGAAGGAAAAAAAGAGGAGACAGGAGAGGCTGCTGAGTTTAACACACACACACACACACACACACACACACTAAGACACAGTTGCCTTGGCAAGCTAGCATATAGTTAATGTATAGGTATGGTTCGTGTTTGTTTTACTCAGCCAGTTAAGTGAATTACACAAAAATGATTCTGTGGTCACAGAAACACTGAGTGAAAATGATTTACTGACAGTAAATTGAATATTTGCTTTTTAGATTGCAGGCCTGACATTAAAAGTAATTTAAATGTCTCAAATTTGGGAAAATTGTAAAAGTAATAAATGCTTTTTTAATCAATAATGAAAAATATGTTTTTTTTCCGCCCTTTATGAGTGGTGTTACTCTGCAGGATGTTGGTCCTTATCTTAGAAATAGCAAACAACGAGATTTATGGATGACAGGGCTAAATGTCACAGGCAGTCTCGACTATAGGGTAACAGATATCCAATAACTCTCATAAAAATCCCATAGTTGGTATGGAAACCCTTTATCTCAAATCCAAGCGGTATCAGGAGAAATGAAGATGATGGTAAATGCAAGTTTGTCCTGCATCACTACAACAAAGATTACCCTTCAGTATTGTTTTAGCATTGTGAGATGTTTGGGGTTTGTCTTCCGGAGTAAGCTGATGGTGAGATGAAACAGAGAGAGAGAGATTAAATAACAGGAAAACACCAAGTTATTTATTTAGTTGACACACTAATCCAGCTCTCTTAGATCTTAAATTCTTGACAGTTCCGCTCTTACTCTCTGCAGGAAAAAACACAAGGCTCTGAAAGTCCCCGTGTTTCATGAATGACTGCACCCAGAGACGTTCAATTAAAGTATTTCCTGGCTGAGTTTTGTCTGCTTCTTTTCTTTCCTGTTGTGGGGACAGGATATAACCAGAGGAACTCAGTGCCGTTCATGTTCACTTGCTGGTACATACTCTATACATAAATTAGGTAGGAAGGTTATTTGTAGTGGCCTAAGGTAGAAGGAGATGAGTTATACAGTTCTCTTTACATGCATGTGCAATTCAGCTGTTTGACTAATTACAACTCTCTGCCTGGTTGGAATTCAGCATCCCGATTCTTCACCATGTCCTCGAGACGGAGGCAGCATATGACTGCACGAGTGCCGATACTGTCCATTTTCTCAGACACTGCTGACTTGCAATTACCATAACAGAAATACCGCAAAAGTTATTCACTTTAGACTTCTGCATAATCACTCAAAGAGTTGAATTGCAAGTGCGTATAATGAGAGAGCTGTATAACTCATCTCCTTCAACTTTAGGCCAGAGATTTATCATTTACCCCTTGTATCTAAAGGCATGTGCATTAAGCACAGGCAAACGCAAACCCCCTCACCCCTACAAAAAGAACAAAAATATATATAATTAGTCATTACTAATTTGCCTCTTCAGTCTATCTGGCCTCCTCTCCTGCACTGGAGTAGAGGAGTAGTGACTCTACAGTCATCTAAAGGAATGCCAGCACGAGCCTCTTCCAACACACTCCCACCACCACCAATCAGACTTTCCTACCACAACTCGGAACAGTTCAAACTGCAACGATGCTCTGTTGACTGTGCACAGCGCTGATCCATTTGAATGAGTCAGAGCAACAAGGCCCAAGGATTGCTAATCCATGACCTGAGAAAGATAAGCCGAGAAAGTCTGCTCTATCTTCACCGCGCTGCAGTGAGGGTTACGAGGGCTGAGCTGGAGCCCTTGTAGTCTCATGTGCTTGAGGGTTTGGCTAAAGAGGCTCCCTGCAACTGCAGGATCATGCTTCTGTGCTGCATTGAGAAGAGATTTGGCCAGATGAGTGCAGTAATTATGCGGTTAGCCTTGGCAAGTGGTGGAGGTTAGCTGATTATTGGTACAGCTAAGGACCCGGAAGCTGAAGGCACAGCTAGCCGGCTACAGAGGTGCACTGTGTGGCAAACCGAAACCAGGCTGGAGCTGAACGCCCTCTGTCTGACAGGAAACTGTTTAAGAGCCATACAGAGCCTCCTCTGTGTGCGGGTGTGCGTCTGTGTGTGTGTGTGTGTGTGTGTGTGTGTGTGTGCGTGTGTTTGGGATGCAGTGAGGAGTATCTTTACTGAGGGGCGTAGGGATAACTGAGGTTCACTGGGTTCAGTCACACTGTGAATGTAAAGACTGCTTTGTGCGTGTGTGTCTGTGCGCATGTCTGTGTGTGTATATTTGTGTGAGTGTATACATGTGCTGAGAAGTGAGTGAGTGCTGCTTTTTAACAGTAAAACTTCAAGCACACAATTTCTGAATCAATGTGCCAAAACCACACAGCCTCATGGTTTGAGAGTTAACTCATCCTGGACAGTCTTGGACAAGCTCGTGTGAAACAATCAAACACACAAACTGTGCCTGTTCCCACTGAACTGTGGGAAAGATTGAACAGTAATATTACCATGTAAATTAAATTCTAATACAAAGTGACAGATCAAGCCTAATGCTTACTAGTACAAATGGAAACCATATGGTCTTGTCACCATAGTAAAGACAGCTTCTGCTGTGCTAATCACTCCGACGTAGCAGATGCACAGACTGAGGCATTATTGGCAAAATTAAAGCTACTTTCCCCCCTTTTCACAGTGTGAAACAGCTGTCCAAAAGTTGAGTGCAAGCTAGAGAGGAGAGGGGAGAAAGGGAGAGAGGGGGAGAAAGAGATGGGGCAATGAGGAATGGCCAATAGCCATTGAATGGACCCTGCCGCGACTCAGATCAGATCCCCCTGAGTTGAGGATTAGGTTTTTGATCCAGATTTCAGGCTGGATTTGGGGCATTTTCCTCAAGCTGGGCACATCTGAAATGCTGGGTTTTTGCGATGATGTCACATTGTTTGTGTGTGCATGTTTGTGGGAAACAAAGAGAGCGAAAAAAGTGCCCATGGCCATCGCTTGGTATTCAGAGTGCGTTGCGGCTGGTGCCAGCCACAGAAGGAACAGTTAGCCAGTCCGGCAGCCTCAATTTGTCTGCATATCCCAGCAAAAAATCCTCTGGGGCTCCTGGGAGCCAAAGCAGAGCACTGGCAAGAGCACAAAGGGCTCGGGGTGACCCAGCAGGCACTAAATACGCACAGCTGTACACTGATATGAAAAAACACACAAAAATATACTTATTATACACGTTGAATGCATACTAATTTTGACAAGTGTATGACAATCGTACATATTTAGTCCCATTAACAGAGTCCGACCCCTCATCACCACAACACAACAACTTAAACAAGCACACAGCTGCAGCGTTATATTAACAGCTGCTGTAGAAAAGGGTCAAAGACAGTGCATGTCATGCAGTCTGTGTCCTCTGAATCATCAAGCCGCTGCAGGCTGGGACGCCATGTGGAGCACAACTCACACAAACACACACACACACACACACACACACACACACACACACACACGCGCACACACACACACCCACACATACAACAAGAGGGAACGATCACCTTCCCTGACCTTTGATGTTCAAACACTTCTATACACACACTCAAATATTGTCAGCGTGTACAGCCTTGGGCCATCATAAACTCATAAACCTGCATCCATTAAACATAAGTAACACGGGACTTCTGTATGTTATATGCAGCGTTCATGCTCGGCAGCACGAACCCCAATGGAAACAAACAGCTTGATCTCAGGCATCTCTCACACTCTGCATTTATAATTCAGCGTACATGTATGTAAAGCACCGAGGTTCTCATAGGGATTGTGTTCTTGTTCATTTTCTTTAAGGTCATGTACATGTAAAGGAATTTGCCTTGATGTCAGTGGTTTGCACCAAAACAAAGAGTGTAAAGGGAACAAGATTAATATGAGAGTGTGAATAAGGATGGCATGGCATGCTTACTTTAGTAGCTTTAGTGGCTTTAGTATCTAATTGGAAAAAAAAAAAACAATCAGAGTAGCCGATATAATATTAAGGCACTGAAAATCTACTTGACACCTTTTCATAAATATTATTTTTAGAACGAGTTAGGGGGAATAAACAAGGGTTATGGCTGCTTTACACTGTGTTCATGAACTCACCAACTATGTTTACATCCGGATTCTAAACCCCGTTATTATCAGGTTTTTGGTCTTTTCCAGTTGCACATGTTAGTATTATATCCAGCTGACAAAACAGCCTTAGTCCAAGCTCCACTTATTTGCTTATTCTGGAGCTTGTGGCCCTATCACACGATCATCTTCAGCAGATGGAGCTTTAATGAAAAGCTTGAACATCAACAGTTCCATGACTGAAATGAGAAAACTCCATCTGCTGAAAACTCCACAATAAGCAAGTATATGGACTTTGATTTGAGATCACTCTCTCAAGTAGAGTTTCAAACATCAAGTCATTGACAAAAATCTGGATATGAACATCGGCCCTGTTTTGATAAAAGGATGTGAACACATTTAACAGTGTTCTGCTTGTTGTTTGATATGTATTAGGGCTGGGCAGTAAATCGATTTAATCGATTAATTCCAATTTGTACTTAATGTCGATTTGTTTTAATGAAAATCGATTTTCTCATCAACATCCGCCACCAATGCCTGCCTGCTGGGCTCCAGTAGTTCAGAGAGCGCAGATTGCGCGCCCCCCTCCCTCCCGTGCTTCGTTCTCAATCAACATGGCGGCGAGCGATGCAGATTTCACTCTGGAGAAAGGAAACGTATCTTCAGCTATTTAGAATCGTTTCAGCTTTCAAACAAAATAAAATTGCAACTTGTTTTCAACAATTTCTTTGTCATTTGCAAATTGATTTTAGGTAGGGGTTGAAAAAAATCGATTTAAATCGTGAATCGGGATTTTTTGTGAAAAAATCCGAGATTTTTTTTTTAGGCCATATCGCCCAGCCCTAATATGTATGCAGGTTTATCCTCAACTCCTCTGGCAGAAACAATGTTATGATGATCTACACTGAGGTGGAAGTCTGACACCACTAATGTGGAGAAAAACTTGATAACTTGTCACTGCTGTCTCAAACCTGCCAGTGATTACAGACCAAATCCAGAGGTGTCATGAAAGCTGCAATGTCTTTGACTCCTGATGTAAATCAAATAGCGCAGTCAGGGCAGATGTTCATGCTTACAGTGACATCGACAACCAGAAAATGGTATTATGACACATTTCTATCAAGTGATGTGAAAAAGCATAAACCTGATTATCATTTAGTAGAAATTCTTTGAAACTTTGAGTAAAACACTAATTTGCTCTCTTGCCAAGGGTTAAAATGAGAAGATCAATACCTAGATGCTTTGTGGGCGAAGCCAGCAGTTGGTTAGCTTTGCTTAGCATAGAAACAGGACACAGGGGAGAAATCAGCTAATTCATCTTTGTCCACAGGTAACAAAATACACTGTCGAGAGCTTGCTGATGAACATTTTATATCTTGTTAGTTTTATCTTTAAACAAGAAAGAATATTCCCTCTTTTTGTGCACATTATTGTGCATGTTAACACATTAACTGCACCTGGAGTAACTGGACCTACACTGTTTTCTGTCACTGTAAGGGTGGCTTGGCATTAGGCATCATAATAAACACCAACGTCCACATCAGGCATTAATCGGAACAATTCCAGCAGAAGTCATACATAAGCTATATCCCGAGTCTATTAGGGAAGGAAAAAAAGGAAAGAATAAGAATGGAAAAAGGGTAGCGGAATAGTATTGAGAAGCTAATAAACCTCACACTCATTAATCTCCATTGCTGCCACTGGACACAATGCCAGTGAAAATATAGTCCCATTTCTTTGATTATTCTTCCCACCTTAGAGCAATACGCTCACATCAGGCAAATAGTTACCAACTCATTATAGTCCTTCTCTATTGCTGTTAAATTGCAGTCATTTGTGTCTTTTAGGCAAATAGACTGAGTGCTAAGCAAGCAGATGTGTCCTGGCTGAATTATAATTGCCTTGACCAAATCTCTTTCTCAGCAGTAAGACAATTATGTCTGCATACTCCTTATGCCTCTGGAACACATGCATATGTGCAGGAGGCTATTATTAATAAACACACCGGCTCAGCCCCAAACCGTCAAGCCACTTGTAACTATTTTGCATGCAAAGGTATGGCATGCGGGTGGTTGTACTCACATTTCTGCCCCATAAAAGCAGCCCAGCCTCGTCCACAGATAAACTCACAAAGCAAAGAAGTAAGTGTGAAAGCCACAGGAGGAGAGCTGGGGGACCTTTGTGGCCCTTTGCAAGAGAAAAGACAAATTCATCTTCCCTGTAGATAAACCGAGTTACATAAAAAGATTGCAGCATCAGAGTAAAACAGATTTCACCCACAGCAGTAAAGGGGAAACTTGAAGACCCCCTCCCCCCAAAAAAAGCTACTGCCATTAGGAGGACAGATTGAGATAAAGAGCAGTATTGTTCTTTGTTTGGGCTCTCTCACTCTCTTTTTCTCTCCCTCTCTCTGTCTCACACATACACACATGAACCCAACAATAAGTAGTCAATGATTTTCCTAATGGTCCTATTATATGGAAAAGCAATTCTCATGAGGACGGTTAAAGCACCAAGAGCCATGCGTAAGCCCCCCCCCCCCCCGCCTCCCACCCACTACCACCACTAGTGGCTCACACACAGGCACACGCGCACACTTAAACACAGAGGAGTCAAAAATCCATCTTGGCAAACTCTCCTTTCCCTCTAACTTTTTTTTTCTTTACATCTGAGTCTGTGTGTCTCGGACTCGATTAACCCTGTGTAACAGATTTTTCCTCTCCGAGCCACAAGTCTCTGATTTTCCCCATAATTCAACCAAATTTCCAAAACTGCTCAGCTATAATTTTACTCTCTCTTATCCTTTGTGAATTTTACATTACAAGTGAAGGCCACACACACACACACACACACACACACACACACACATGCACACAAATGCTCACACACATACACATACACACACTTTTCGCTCACCTTTAACAAACTGCCTGCCAATGTCATGGAGGGAAACACAGAGGCCTTTATTCGGCCGTGAAAGTTTGATGTGGGAATGCATGAACAGGAGAACATTTTGCAGCAGGAGAGGGAGTGAGGAAGAAAAAGACAGCACGTGTGGCTTAATTATTCAAAGTGTTTGAAATTCAGATCATTTTCCAAAAAAGGGAACTCAAACTTTTACACCAAAATTGTTAAGCTTCCTCGCTTGCTGCCATAGAAGCGTGAATGCCTTAAGTACGTAGCAAAGAGGCATTTGACATTGTACTCACACTATCAGGCTTCCTAATTATCTTCTCTACACCCCCCCACCTCCCCACACATACACACATTTTTTTTTTTTCGTGCATTGTAATTTCGTATACCTCTGAGGCATGCTGTCCAGTGAAATAGAACAGAAATGAGCAGGATGGTTGGAGACAGATGAAGGGAGCGGGTGGTGGTGGTAGTGAGGCCGAAGCGGCAGAAAAGTGAAAAAGAGAGGAAATGGAAATAAAATAAGTGGAACGAGAGCAATTGGCAAAAGAGAGGGAGAGAGAGAGGATGGAGAGAAAGAGCAGGTCAGCTCTAGTGGCGGCGGCGTGGAAGCGTCTGCGGAGCGTTGCTGATTTGATGGCATGATGATGATGGTGTTGATGATTCACCGCTGGTAGGAAATCAGAGAGGAGAACGTATTATTATCAAGCAGCTCAATTACAGCGCAATTTCTCCCCGGCAGCGACAGCCTCTGCAGGGCTCCTCATTGAGGCTGATTTGGGGGCTTGCTGCGTCTGGAGGACCAGCGAGCGACACTGCAGCTCGGTAAGACATCCCCACTCAAGATTGGAGAAGAAAAGGAGGCAGGGATGAAGAGGGCGAGGAAGTAGTCAAGAGAAAAGGATGCAAGCGTGGCAACGGTAATGCGGGCGTCTGCATTAAGATCTCACGAGCACAGCACTTGAGGCGTTTTGAGGAGTACAAGGCAGGAAGGACAGACGGGATCTAAATGCAATGCAGTGATGGAGAAAACACCTGTTCAGTAATGAGCATGAGCTCTCCGCCTTGTCCTGGTGGTAACTATGAATACTGATAAGCAGCTATTTATGTGGCGCACAAAGTGTTTTACAATTTATTTACTCTCAAAGTGTATGTGTGTGTGTGTGTGTGTGT
>JAQNCA010000024.1:20604551-20625394 GCA_029783725.1 Acanthurus tractus | reverse complement strand
ATCAGTATGTGCAACAAACACCAGTTAAACAAGCACAACACAAACTTGCAGAAAATGTGGTGTCTTTAGGAACTTTGATTGCAGAACCATGCTGCCACACCTTTACTACTGTTACACTGCTGTCCAAAGCTGAGGAAAGTTGAGCTGAATTGATAAAAAAGGTAACAATATGCAAAATACATGGAAGTGGTTCAGAAATCTCGAAGCAACAAAGTGAAGATTAGGACTATCTGCAGAGCCTTCTTTCAATTAATGCCAACAAAGACAAAAAAATAAGTCAAATCTTTTCAAAAAAAGGTGCCATATGAGGGACCGTTGTGTTAAGATGTTACACCTTTATATAACTTGTGTTCTTTTGTTAAGGTAGATAAGACATAAAACAAAGTTTACATTAGGATCTTAACTGTCCAGCTTTAGTTGCTGCTGTCTGTTGCTTTTGATAAACCTGTAATCTGAATTTTGATTCAAGGCGATGTCACAAGCACTGTCATTAGCTAGGACTACACCCTCATCTTCAAGTATGTTGTAACTCAGAGTGTCATTTCAAAAAAGGGAACTGGAAAAAAAGGGACTCATAATTTGTGTGTTACTATAAATATAGATGTGTATGTGGGCGTGTTTTTTGAAGCTGCTACCCTGCATCAACGTACGTACATACATACATAATTTTGGGTCCTTGTCTGTGTTATGGTGTGTGTGTGTGTGCGTGTGAGTGTGTGTGTTTGTGAGTCAGCACTGTAATCATGGACACAGTGGGATGAATCATATCGTGGTTGTGGTGGTGGTTGGTGAATAGACTGGCAACAATAGATTTCAGTGAAGCTGCCAAATGCAAAACATATGTACAGTGCATTGTTACTTGTACTGCACATGACTACAATTTAAATGATAATGCCAGCATGACCGCAGTGTCTACCAAGTTATTTTATTTTTAACCCCTTTGATGTTGATTTGACTGTCTTTTGAAACCTCCAAAAACTCATTTATTCTCATTAAACTCTGAAAAGAAATTGATTGCAGAAGTGGAAGAAATTACTACTTTTCCAGAATACGAGGAGAGAAAATGACACGAGACTGTGGAAGTTAGGTTATTTTCAGTCACATATGGGAACCCCCACTGATGTAGGGAGACAGAAGAAGGAGACTTCCCTGCCTTTTTCTTGCCTTTTAAAATTCTTGATTTTTTCCTCTCTGATCCAAAATGTTCCACATCTTCTGTTAATCACAAACAACTCAAGTACCAGAAACAAATCTGCTGGAACTCATTTTGCAGAAATGCCCAAGTGAGCCACTTGGGAAAATAACTGCGGTGAACATCTAAAATAATAAAATACAATGTATAATGTTTGGTGGATTAGGTCACATGGTGGAACAAAACTGAGGTAAATGCATTTTTAAATGGTTTGTAAGGCCACCTTTGCCATAGGAAACCAGTTGGAAAACCCAGTGCAACGGAAAAAGTGTACATCAGAGGTTGTGTTACATGTGACTATACCGTGACTAACAGGGAAACTCTTAACAAGTTGTAAGTTGGACACCCGCCGACACATGTGGATCATGACACTATATGACTACCGGGGCAGACGGAAAGAAAATGCTGACGACCAGATGTGAGCCAGAAGCTGTTCAAAGCTTTACTCAGTCCCGAAGTAGGCAGATTGGTTCAATTCTGGCACATTAACAGTTTTTCACGTCCACCACCGGCACCGCCTTAATAAGCACCTATTAATAATAATTGTAAAGTAAAAACCGATGTCAGGCAAAACAAGACAGACTAATTAATAAGTGTAGAAATTTCTGATAGGAATCTGCAACAGGTAGCCACTGTCTGTGTGAAAAGACTGAACAGCCACAGCGAACATGGGATCATTCATGAGATTATATCCAGAGATATATATATACATACATATGAACGGCGGGAGCAGACTGCAACAGGGAAGAAAACATTTACACTCTCTCGCAGCATTTCCCTTAAGAGACACAACAGGGTATGACGACTAATGACAGCAGCAGCTCCTTCCTGCTGGGATGACACGTCCAAAGCTATGCATAATATTTCCATCCAACACAAGTTATCACATAGAAAGCCTGCTATTGTCATATTGTAGCTGCTGGCTCATGCTATTCTGGATCAAAGTGATGCTCTGGCCTCTCTCAGGCGTGGTGCCCCATATAGCATCAGTTGGCACTTGTGCGTCACCCTTAGGCTGGACAACTCTGCCCTGCCAAGCCACACACACACACACACAAGTGCTGACACAAACACACACACACACCACCCACAGGGGGAGGAAGAATGAAAAGGCAGTGATTAACCAGTTGTGGGAATGCATGTGGCCAGAGGCGACCAGCTGAGGAGTCCAGTGGCCGCAGAGATGCAGAGTGGGAGCGGACAGTCTGACAGGCAGGCAGGCAGTCGGCGGTCGAGCTGACTGGCTGGCAGACTGACTGGCATGCAGGCTGTGTGAAGGGCCCAGAGGCGGTGGAGATGAAAGCCCTTCTTTAAAAGGTCATGGGTGCAGATCCGCTGTGTGTTTTAATAGCGAAACGCATTTGAACAAATCAGTGTTGACACAGCGTGAAAAAGTTCTGACACGCTGAGCCACAGTTACTGTTTGTCACTGCATTACGTATGGTCTTTATGGGGTCATTTTCTGCACAGCAAATAATTAAAATACGCAGAAGAGTTACAAAGTAGAACTCGCTGATGGTCACGACAGACGAACTTTGAGTTCCTGCAGGACTTTCACACTACGTTAGAGGATTTGTCGACTGTCCAAACACAGACTCAAATACATTAACCCGTCCTTAGCATGACTTTGTATTGTGGAGATAACAGCAGGTGGGACAAACTGTCCAACCAGATGAAGTGGGCGAGTCAGGGTAAAATCTGCAGAGGATACAGATGATAGTGCACGGCTCCGAGTGACTGACTAAGAGCAAAGGCCACAGTGTATCATGCTACATCAAAGCTGGTGATCGACTGGTTGCATGGTGGCTGAGGAGGGGGGCTCCACTTGAATGGCTGGCTGCTTTTGTGAAGAGGACAACAGCACACGCTCGCCAGAAATAGCCAGCTTCAGTTTTTATTCGAGCAGTAAAGCTGCCCGAAAGAGCAAAAAAGCATAATTTGGGGGAATTCAATGCCAGACATCAAGTGATGAAAATGAATCACATGCTATGGGAAAAATGCAAAGTCCAAACACAAACCCTGCTTTGTGTGTAACCTTCAGGGCACATGGAGCAGTGGAGTTTACCAGTAATTACCTTCTTTTTTTGGGAGAGCCCGTTTTAAAATTTTCAAGGAGCAGAGTATCAGCCCCTCTGTTTGTGGATGGAGACAACTGCACAAGCTAATGTTCACTCAATTTATTAATTCCGGGTAAAACATATTCACCATTTTTTTTTTCTTTCATAATCCCATCTATCTTGACCTTTGTGCCTCATCTTGCCATTACCAATAAAACTCTTTGTGTTTTCATAAACAGCAGATTGCTCTTATCCCTGCACACTCATCGGAAACAACTCTGCAAATTAGGTTATGTTTCAATTTGGACTTGCTCAGGCAGTGCTGCTGAGCCACGCAGCTACTGTATCTGACATGAAATGCCAAACACACCGTGACAGTTATAGGCTACAACCCCAGTCAGTAACTCTGTGCTTCGGGCACCTCCTCAGCTACTTTCTTGCGAAAGGATTTTTGCCTCTGCCGTGCTCATCAGTCCGCCCTGGAGTGAACTATACAGCTGAGCTCAGATTTCACACTCATCTGTGGCATTTTAGACCGAGAGTCTGGACCGGAGTGCGTTCATTCAAACGGCGCAATGTGGCTTCTGTCTTCTGCCAGGATTCAGCTGAGGATGCTCGTCTCAAAGCGTCGGAGGGGGAGAAAAAAAAACAACAAAAAAAACAGGGTCTCGTTTGCATCTGTTTTGCCTCAGACACCCTATCATTTCTCTATTAGACAACAGCCTCCGTTCAAGTGACAACAAGCAAACATTCATTCATTTTGAGGCCCGACCGAGCGCTTGCCCCCCCCTACCCCCCTCAAAAAAAAAGCGCAAGCTGGAGATGTTTTGACCTGCCTGTCAACCCCTCCAGGCTTCATCCCCGGCGAGACACTATCTCCTTTTTTTTTTTAACGGGGATACGATATGAATGCATCGGCAGAGCCTCTGTCTTACCGGCTGCTGTATATGGCGAGACGCCCCCTTCCCTGGCGGTGGAAGATGCTGCCGCTGCCGGACCCCGTGCTGGAAATAGTCGCTGCCAGCGGCTTTGTTGCCTGCGACCCGGTCCCTCTTCTCCCGCACGTTGGAGGCTCCGTTTTCCCGGTCTTCGCCGGAGTCGAGGCTGCTGAAGTTCCACACAATCAGCGTCTGCACCAGCAGCACCGTGAGCGCTGCTATCAGGGCGGACCGCGACCGGCGGGCCAACCTGCGAGCACACAAGCCGCCAACCATCTTCGCACCGGGCTACGCGGAGCTGGAGGACCGTCTGTGGCTCTGCGCAGCGCGACGGGAGGAAGGAGTGGAAGTAGAGGGAGGACGAGGAGGAGGAGGTGGCGGCGGTGGTGGTGGTGAGGGGGGAGAGCAGAGGGAGGGAGGGAGGGAGGGAGGGAGGGAGGTTGAGCTTTATGGTAGCGGAGGCGAGGAGGAGCATCGAGGAGGAGAGGCGCAGGGGGGCCCCCGTGTGGTGAAACACTGCCAGGGGATGTTCAGCAACAGACCTCATGCTTCAGGCTATTGTACCGCTCACTGTCTGTTCTCTAAATGTTACCCCGCAAAGTATCATCTTTCCAAATACATGTTAATGTTTCACTGTTGAATATTGACGTTTTGATTGTCAAAAAAGCAGCAGCATTGTTGGGACTCCGGCGTTCTAGACAGATACAGTGACCCCAGAAGCAACGTGAGCAGAAACCCTGAGAACTTTAATATGTTATTGTTAAAATGTATGATGTTGCACCTTTTGAACCAATTTAAAAGCAAACCTCTATAAATGAAAAACAATGATTATTTACATCTATAACATCTATAAATTTAAATCTCATTTTCTGGTTCCAGTTGGAATCCAACCTAAAAAACCTCAATTTGCTTACCTGCCTCCCATGATGTAGGTTACAGGTTTACAGCTGTCTGAATTTAGAGCTTTCCCTCCCGTGAAGCCCCTGGTTGATTGTGCCAGCGCAATTGTTTTTGCTCTCTTCCAGTTAAGTTGTCTTGAGGCTGACTAATCGCTCCGTACCCAAATGCTCTGAGCCACTTAAAGCTGACACTTCAGCTGCCTTTGGAAAGACTCCCTTATGTTTGGTCTCATTATTATGTTTTCCTCACTAATATCCTCACATCACATTTATCCAGTCACTTACTCTGCCGATGTCACTGCCTTCCACTACTCATCTCTTTCACAAACATGTAGATAGTGTAAGTCAACATCCAAACCGCTCACATGGCTTGGAAACACAGTTTTTTATTAAAGCTCACTTATAACTGATTTGGCGCTTGTTAACACAGAGGTGCCTGAAAGCAAAACAAAAATAGATACCCCACATAAGCCAAACACCTCCGTTCCATGTACTGCAGTTAAACCCAAAATGAATGGAGGTGTTTCTTAATCCACAGTATTTAATCCTCACACAAAACACAAGAGGGATAGAGACAAAGTGAAATCCAAACAGGCTATTTAAATAAACAATAGACATGAGTTCTGCGTAAAAGGAAAGCATTATAAGTAGCATTTAAAATGCCAGAGTATAATGTCTGAATTCTCCAAAAGGAATGAGAGGTTTTTTTTCCCCCAAGTTAAGTTTAAAAACTTGGTATAACTCAGGTTATTACACGCTGTGAGCTGCCTTTATTTGGCCATAATTAGAGAGCAGGGAGAGATGTGTCTGAATAGCTTACATAGAATAGTGTCTGTAGCACAGACAAGGACACCTTCTGAAGGAAATCCACATGAATAGCAAAGGCACTTTCACATTTGATGCAGCAAAGTGGATCAGTCTGTTAATTTTGACTTCATGTGATAATTACTAAAAAAAAACTACAAGATATCTTGAAATGATGATTTCAATTACATTGGCAACGATGTCTCCAGCAGCGAGTTTGTGTAGGAAGCCTCATAAATAACTCTCAAGTCCTACTCTGAGGTGGGAATATTTTTAGTCCTATCAAACTTTCAGCACGGAGTGATTCAGAGATGCTTGTTAAAAAACGCTTCCTGAGCTTCATTGACATGCAAACACTTTGAGCTACAAAGATAGAAAGCTTCTTCAGCCGACACACAGCTCAACACTTCACCTACACCAAGGAGGTTCAGGTCTAGCATCTCAGTTTGTACTGTAACAGGTGTTGATGCTGCCAAGCTTGAGACCTCTGCCGGTTATGAAATGAATAAGAAATACCTCTAAAAATGATTTTACACTTTGACTTATGAGTCAAGAAATATTTTCATAAAAGTTTGGCTTATAGGAACCTTTTATTTTTATAAAATGCATAAATAAACATACAGTTAAATCTGTGACTCTGTGAATACTGAGTGCTGCGAAATAAGGACTATAGTGATGTCTACAAATACTGTTCCCTTCAAGCACTGAATCAGCCAATCACAGGCCTCGTAAGGTTATGTGTCAGGGCTGCATCAGGCCATTCATCAAGGTTTAGTGCACACCTCTGAAAGCCCACTCATCACTTGTTCTCTCCACCACTACGTATTTTTCAATTTATTGAAGGACAAGAAGTTTGTGTGACGAGACACTTCCCCATGATAATCGTTATGTAAGCCTCTCTATTTGGAGTACTGTTTATATAAAAACAATTCTTTTTTTCCCTTTTTTTCAATCCTGACTTTTTCAAAATCATCCAAAGTCAAAGTATTTCACAGTCCATGTTAACTGTTATTTTGATTTTTTATTTTGTATTTACACAATGTGGTAAATCTTGTACATTAAGACAAATTGCATTAACATGAAAGTATCAGATTGTTTTCTCACAATTTATTTTGCCTTGCATTTGTTTATTCAAAAATTGCTAGATGACAAATGTGTAACTTAACTTATAACTACTGGACTTATGAAGGATGGAAGACCACAATGCCTTTTGGCTGCACTCAGTTCCAAACAGGACTTTGATGACATAAGGTGTGTATATATATATATATAATATCCATCCAAGTTTAAATGACTTGCAAGCTTAACTGATGGTCCATAAAGCTGCACTTTAGAGCTAAAAAGGAGAAGTGTGGGCAATGTGGGACAGACTATCTAAGTTTTATTAACCTCTTGACATCATACACTTCCAAAAATGGCCTTTTGAAAGTTGGAGCCTGTGAGTGGCTCCTAACATGGTTATAATGCATTTTATTCTCTTCTAAATAATGCATATACCTAGGATAAGTCTTAATACTTTAACATTATATTAATCTCTTTTTAAAATATGATGTTATGACTTTACTCTAGGCAACCGCCTACAAACTGGCCCTGGAAATAAAATTTAACCTGAGAGAAGGCTGAACTCCACAGCAGCCTGACTGACTATTAACTGGTGCTATGAGATGAGAATCAGAGACTATTGCATGATTCCCCTTTTTTTGTTTTCAAAATTAGTTTATATTTTGTTCTAAATTTCACGTAATCAAAGAAATGTAATTATTAGCTTGCTGATAATGCTAGCTAGCTTAAACATCAGATCCTTCACCCAGAAACTGTGGTTTCTCAGAAATTCTGGATGGAAGATTGTTTGATCGAAAGGTTTTGAGCCTGCAAATGCGAGTACTGCTCCATTAGTAACATTAGTTTAATTAACAGCTCAATCTGACACCTATCTGGTGTTAAAGTTGCAGTTTCATCTGTCTCATAAGAGCGAAGAACTCTAATGAAAGCTGTTGCACTGTGAGAAGAGTGTTTTTTATTTATCAAGATCAGACACACCAGGGAAAGTTGCATCAGCCTGTTGGTAAATGAAAGAAGAGTCTGCCTACTCCAAGCATTCAACATGTTTACTCTGTGGTATTGAATAAGTGATTGAGCTTCAGGCCGAAGTCTGCAGATGGGATAAATGATCATTAGCCAACTTAAAAAAAAGGCCAAATTTAAAGAGGTTTGAAATAACAGCAAAGGGAAAATTTTGATTGCAGCCTATGTACTCTATATTACATTTGTTTCTCTCTTTCCTGTTCAAAGGTAAACTTTGGATAACTGTTATTTTTGTTATTTATCACAAAGGAAAGAGAAGACACTGACACTCTCGTGAGCACAACATGGTCAAAGCCGTGTTTGTCTTTATTTTCTTTGTTCCTGAGCAACCAGCTACTGAGGTGAACAAATGAGATTGCAGACTTGCCATAGCTTTCTGACACATTGATAGCCGGTTACATATTAAATGGCGGACAGAGCAAGATAATTGAGGGTCAGAAAAGGAAAGATAATAGCTGGATGCAAATTTTAACACCAAACAAAGTTTTGCATATATCAAACCTTGGATTTGGAACTGAATTATATTGCTCTAAGTGCTGCCGAGACACAGAGAAAGAACTTATCATTTTTAGCACTACATTGTGTTTTTCATCTTCAGGAATGCCTCAACTGACACGCAGACAAAGCATTTAATGCTAATCCCCAAACAACAGCACTGTAGGAGACAAAGGCGTATATTTTTCTCAGAGTGCGAGCTGCTGACCTTGTGGTTCTCCAATCAGCATTGCAATTAGACATTCTTGCCATTTTCAGAATTACATATGGGCTTTTAAAAATAGCTGCTCATTTTCAGCTTAACTGTTAAGCTTATCCTGGTACATTTCTCCTCCATCAAAGACTTTTAACAAGAAGTGATGAAACATGTCTATCCAGACTTCAGAAAATTGAACAGGAGCGAAGTGTTGATGTTACTTATTTTCCAGGTAATAATAGAGCCAGGTAGGCAGAGCATAATGCTGTTAAATTGCAGCACTTGTCACAAAGAAGAGTCGCTGAAGTATTCTGTCATTCATGTTCAAGTGTTTAATCTATATAACTATGATACAGCTTTCTTAAAGTATTGTGAATTGCAGAGCAAATTATTAACAAGGTGGTATTCCTGCAGGCAAACAGAGCCAACGCTTCTTAGATAAGGCTGCAGACTGCAGACAGATGAATGTTGCATTGAATATCAAAATGTCTTTATGTGCTCACAGACACTCTAAAGATGTTTGAGCATCTTATCAGTGTTAATTCTCACCTCATCAAGGAGACTGAGGGACAGGAGGACAGAGAGAGAGAGCATGCAATGCAAAGAAAATGTTAAGTTGTTAATTACACCGGGGTTTAGAAAGAGGAAGACATTAATGAGGGAGGAGATGCATGCGCTGCCTTAATGAGAGCAAAATGAAAGAAGAGCAAGATGAAGAACGGTTAAAAGACAAAACTTGATGTAATTGGAAAGTAGAGGTGAAGTCGGAAAACTGGAGAGAGAATAGAAAACATAATCAAAGCATGGCGAGTACGCCTATAGGTCTGCTAAATTAGCAAAGAGTCGTCAAAGAAAAATACATCAGAGACAGACGAGGACAGAGAGAAGAAAAACAAAACTACTTATGAAGTCAATGTAAAGACGATTAAGGACACAGAAAAAGAAAATAAAATGAGTCGGAGAGCAGCTCATGCTCCTCTGGCAGCTCGGCCATGTCTTCCCCTCTCATTAGCTGTAGCTCTGTTGCTTAGGGGACCGAGTGGGCTGTCGCCACAACAATGGTTACCATTCCCTGCGGCAAGAATCACTGATTTTAATTAGAGCTGACCTCTTTGTCAGTCAGGGAGACAGACACACACACATAGACTGACCAGAGTAACTTGCTGCAAGAATTAAACGAGCAAGCGAATCTGTCCTCACAAACTCCCTACTTTCTGAGGTACAAATAACAGAGAGACAGCGAGTTCGACAGGGAGACAGATGAGCAGCCAGCTGGTGGAGTGAGTCTGGGACAGGAGGGAGAGGATCTTGGGTAGGCACAGCACAACATGACTGTTGAAGCCTTAGGCGTCCTGCTGTAGGACACTCTCATGCATTCAGTGTTTTATGTAATCAGGCAGCGTGCTGACTGGAGTGCACTAGAACACAGCGAAACACAGCAGCAGACAGGTGTCCTTGACAGTGATGCCCCCAGGGGACCAGGGGGAGCCTTTTTTCTCCCACTGTGATACAACAAGAAACTAAAGCAGCAGCCGTGGTTCGTACGCTGACATGCTACTGTACAAACAGGATGGGAGAAAGATAGGATTTGTTGACTTTTTTTATATAACTGCAATAGCTACAAGAAAGTTTGTGCAGCTACTAAGTTATTTAAATATCAGAGGGTACAAGAAACAGTCTGTACTACCTACGTCAAGGCTTGAAAATGCCACAGTCCTGGAGACTGATAATGACTGTGGTAATTATACAGGGTATTGTTTATTGTTAGGGTAAGACTATCAGGTTCAATAGTGAAAGACATAATAGATGGATCATGCCTTCACTATTATAGGGATACAACATCACACCTGGACAACAATTGCCCATTAATATCTTTTCAAAAAGATGTGTGCATTGGCTGTTACTTTGGAGAATTGTGCCTCTTTTTTAGCCAAAACCACCAGAGTAAAAGTGAAAAGATGCATTTAACTGGCTCATCTGGCTCATAAACTCAAGGCAAAAGCATACCTGGCTAACTAGTAAGTTACCTTGAAGGCCGGCCTTGTTGTCAAGCTAACTACATTATTTAGAGGGGTTAAAGGCTTAGTAAGAAAAAAACCTCTTCAACACTGGAACATCCACTTTGTGAGAGGCACAATATATCATATCATATTATAAGCACACTTCTTAACAAAGCTACACTTGCTTAACTCATTAGTCATTCCTCATTTTCAAATTCTCGTCTCTTGCACAAATTAAACCTCGACTACTGTTCAAAAATACCAGTAATAAGCCCAAGATGAAGCAACAGTTTCAGAGTGTTTTTTGAATTTTCAACTGAAGCAAAACAGACAGGCAAGAGTTTTCATTAGGAAGAATTTGATTTGAGCCTTAAAGAGGCTTAATGAGTGTGTTGTAACAAGGGTATTGCAGCGAATTCAGTGTTTGAAGACTCACCATGTACCATGCTGAAGCTTCATAGCTAACAAAAGAATCGTGGCTCTGTGCTTTCTATGGACAGGGAAGTGATTGAAAAGGGTTGAAAATGCATTTTTTTAATAATGTCCACTCTATGGACTAACGCACATCCTCTGACTAAAATTTTGAGGATGTTTAAAAGGTACCTACACCAGCCAAAGGTTCTATGAGGACAAAAATATTTTAATCACGATCTTACTTAGGTATAATTAGCTATCCTGCATTACAGGAATGCAGCACAGTTTTTGAGGGATCATCAGAGTGAGGGTGCTGACTTTTTTACTGGTACATGTAGCTTTAGTTTCTATATAACACATACAGTATACAGCCACTATGAGCTAATCTAAGAACTGTTTGAGGGCTTCTTTTTTTTTTACAAAATTAAATGGAGAAAGAATAATCTAAAAGTACTAAAAGCCATACGAAGTGGGATGCATGCTTGTTAATTTCCAAACGAAAACCACATGTAACTTTTTTTTTTTTTACTTTATATTTTCCCTTGGTCACCAACAACCCCTGCAGTATCTCTGTGTGCCCCCCAGACATACATTAACTAGCTACAGCTCACAAAATCTCAAGTTCTGATTGTTAGCTAAAATGAGCAGCCGTCTTTAACTACACTTATGTCTGTGTAAACAGTTACTGGGGCTCTTTTTCATTGTGAAATGGTGAGTTGGTGGACTTGAGGACAAGTAAAACTAAGATCAGAACATGTTTCTGTTGCGCGTCCCTGAGCACCTACAAGACCACCACAGTCAGGGTCAGAAAGGTCACGGCAGAGCCATTTAAAGGTCAGGATGTTAGATCAAAATATTCCCCCAGTATGTGACATATCCTTGATATGACAGTGCCATTAGCAACACTGGTGACAGCTCGCTGTCGTGATTGGTTCATTTGGTAGCTGAGCCTGGTGATGTAAAGTCAGTTACCTTATCTCATATGGCGAGAGGCTGTATGTCAGTTTCCACTGGCACATGTGCGTGAATGTGAGTCTACTTCCTCAGGAAATGGATGTATTCCAGGATACTAAGCTTTTCTCACATCAGACAGCTTATCCTGGAGGAACACAGCACCTCTTATCAGGTACAAAGCTGAACTCACCACCAGGGAAAACAGACCATCCAGTGCAAGAAGCCACAGCTTCAAAGGGGCAAAGGAGAAGGAAAAACGAAGTCAGCTTGAAGAAATTTTTTTTACAAGACAGTTTTTTTCTGTTATTTGTTTTTTTAGTTTTGAAAAATGGAGGACCATCAAAAGATATTTGCATGTTAAAGTAGGGATTTAATGTGTTGCGATCATTTTGTGGGGGTTTTTTTTGTGAACAGGGCTTTTCAAATCTGTTAGATGAAGGAATTTTAAACACCTTTTTAAAAGTACTATAATAACATAGCAACCATTGCTGGTCTCAGACCACATAAAGTTAGCGGGTTAGGTTGTGTACGACATGATTGTTACATATCCGTCACATGTTTTAGTTGCCAAGCAACAAAAGCAGCAGATGTTGTTTACCACTGAGAGGCTTTTTTTTTCTTTTTGAAGCAGAGTGAATTTTCTTGTTGACTTACTTTAATGACAAGATTTATAATTGGCATACAATTCATAGTCAAATAACAACACTGCCTAATTTAAGTGTTTTCCTGCCTTTGGCGGTGTTTTTTCTGAATGAATCTTGCCTCCTTAGGTCGTCGATGCCTGAGCTTAAAAAAGATCTACCAGCAAAAATAACATATCATTTGTGTTTGGCTTTTCTTATGTTCCTGTCTACCTGTGAGTTGGGCATCTTTTATCATCATTTCACCTTCTGACTTTTTTTTGCCCGTCACAGTGAAGAAAAACAAAATCTTTATGCAGAGTAAAAGCACTGAATCTTTCTAAATCCAGTCACAGCAGAAAAATGGCTGAAATAACTCTCACACTGAAATGATACAGATATGTAATTTAAAAAAAATACAATTGGTTTTAATTTAGACAAATTTATCAAGGACGCATCATGCCTGACTTTTGCGTGTTGAACATAGAGCAGCTTTTGAGGCAGAAAATAAGGGAGCATGAGCACCAAGGCCTTCAAGAGTAAAGGGCGTCTCTAGTTAATGTCCTATTTACATAATTTAATTTGTGGTGATAATCATATTTAATCTGCACTCATTTAAAAAAAATTAATGAGGCTCAACTGCAAATACATCGGTGGGTTTTAGTCTTGTCATGCGTTAAGGATGATAGTAAGCGAGTAAAATTACTCTGGTATTATGCTTTGGCATTGCTCACTTAATGGGATATTAGCAGTTCCATTCTGAAACAAGTCTAGGTCAAAACCTGGTATACGGCTTAACTGTGTACTGCCAATGTGTGAGAATGTGGCCAATTTGTCACAGGCGTAGTCAGTGATAGTGTTTATGATGTAAATTGCTAGATATTAAATGCTAATCTGCAGTTTTTGCAGTTGTGTTATACTATCTGCTGCAGAAGCAGATCACATGCCAAAGTTCAGCTATGTTTGAGTCAAAAGTGCAGTTGCAAGAATAATATTTCCCACTCATTTCTCGGGTTGCTTTTAAACTGTCACTATTCTTATTATATGTTAACCCCTTTGCTCCTACATGTTTATATTTACAGTGAGCTCAGAACAGAGATGATTCTTGTTTTTTTTAAGTGATGAGCAGCGAGTCAGTTTCAATAAAATCAAGTGGTTGAAACTCTGACATGTCAACAGTCTGAGTTTTCTGCTGCATTGTTGTCTTACTGGTCTGTTTGAAAGAGTTGAGGGAAAAACACCACTACAATCTGCTCTCATGCTAGCAGCTCTATGAGGCTGTATTTGGACGCTGTGCTGCTTTGAGCCAAAGGCTAGCTTAGGCACATTTAGTTAGCTCCATTGACAATGTTTACTTGCACTAAAAAAGCATAACAGAAGGGATTACCATTAATCGTGGTGAACATGGATGTTTAAAGAAACTTTCAAAGCAATTTATCCAATAGCTATTAAGACTTGATTAAAAAATTAAAAGTGATGTTGCTGTTCAAGGAAAACTGAAAGGATGACAAAAGACAGTGTAAGTCTGTGGACCAGGAATCTCTGACTAAAAATTAATGCTTTATTCAATAAAACTATACTGAAATATTCTACTTTGAACCAGAGTGATGGACCTACTGACTTTCTTATCTCAGCTAACATGGCAAATAAATAGATAAATAAATAAATAAATTGAAAAAACACTTTGTGTAAATGATGAGAAAAATATCATGTGTGAACGAAGTGACTTGTGAACAAATAACATTTTTTTGCCATCAGTTCTCATGTTGTCTATCTGGGATGCAATTAGCAGTGGTGTCATCACCATGACCACAGAAAGAAGGTACCATTCAATCCAACCTTCCCCTCTCTAAGTCAGACCCAATGGATGTCATGTCATATAGCATTAACCTTTGGGGAATACTCCAGCTCTCTATAGCTTTACATCTATTAATATTGATATTCTATGACCTTACAGCTATTCTGTTTGTCCCGAGTCACTCAATGAACTTCCTCTCCAGGGGACGCACCATTTTACAGAGCAAATTTACCCCACTGCACCTTCATTAAAGTACTGAATAATTTATCCTTCCCAGATCCAGCCCCTCCTGCTTTCTGCTGACTAGACATAATGTAAAGCACAGTTAAATAGGTTTGAATGGGTCTCCATGTCTCACAGACAGAAAATGACTTTTTCTGCATTGACGTCTGCTCCTCCTCTCTGAGTTATTCATATGACATGGAGGGCAGTTGATTGTATCAAATGGACTGTGTGTGACCTCTGTGTAAATAGGAAGATATTGTATTTCATATGACATGGCCCCTCCAGAGTCCTGCATGCACAGTATTTCTATGAAAAAGCAACATAGTACACAGTGGGGCATCTTAAGCGTATTAACTCTGGTTTTGTAAAAAAAATCACACCTTGTACCTTGTCGAGGGCCAAACCATGCTAAATCAGCATTATTATTTTGGTTTATGGTTCAAGGTTTTTGCATGGCACAGAATTTTGAATAAAGTTGTATTCAATCAAATTACTTCAGCCTTAAGTAAATTATGTATTATTTCCGAGAAGGAGTGGTGGTTGAATTGAATTTTATTGGAATTTGGAGTAAGAGGATTTATGCTTAACATTAAACTGCCATCCCTTTAATACAACAAGCTTTAATATCATAATTTCAATTTTATATGTGAAATGACAGTAGAGCGAAATGAAACCGAAAGTTGGCCAATTATCCTCTTTTATATTGACCCCTAACATTTGATAAGAAGATCAATACACTCTCATCTGTTCTTATCTGGCTGTTAAATATGCCGCTGGAGCTTGTTAGCGTACAGAAACCAAAAACAGGAAAAAGCTAGACTGGCTCTATTAAAAAAGTAAAAAGTAATACATAAATTAGAAGGCCGTGACACAAATCCAAAACAATTATTAGATCAAGTGATGCTTCCAGTTAAAGTTGACATGGTGAGGGGGTCAGACCTGTTCAAATAGTTATCCAGTAGTATTGACTTTTCAAGGATTCAGCTTTCTTCCCCAATCGACACCACACAACCCTGATTTTCCTCATATTCATTCAGCTCTAGGCTGATTCTTTTCATCTGTCTTCAAGGTTAAGAGTTTGTCTAACCATCGCCGGAACTGCCACAGCACCAGCAGCTCTCGCACCCACTTCTTTGTCTCCCATCTCTCTCCATCTCAGTGGGCTCCACTTTGAGCCCCTTGGGCTCTTTCCTCCGAGGGCAGGCGTAACAGAGTAACATGTCTGTATCCTTGAACTTGGTGAACATTTCTTTCCTTTGCAGCTCCCCACAGTCCTCTGTGACCAAGCAACCTTGTTAGATTGGTAAAAATAGTAACACCAGTGATGATTTGAGAGAAGCAGAGACTGTGCCTAGAAAAAAAAAAAACCAAAGAGAAAAAGAAAAAAGGAGGCAGGTAATGAGGGAGACAGAGCCTGGGAAAAATATGTGCAAGCTACAAAAGCCCTCAGAGCGACCCGACTTTCAGCTTGTGTAGGTGAGAGAGATTACATGCCCCTGCTCATTTGGCTGATTAGCAATGTCCTCTGCTACAGAGGCTGCAACACTACAAATTACCTCACTCACACAGATCTTAGCAAGTTTTTTATTTAAATATTATGAGCATTTTTGGCTGTATGATACAGATAGTACTTTCTGTGCCTTTCTGCAGGGGAATGATGCATCACAATCTGTTGTTATGGACCTGTTCCAGGATAAATGTCGCATTCATGGGTGATTATATGAAATCAGACTCGAAAAAATAAATTACACAACAGATGGTCTGAAAGACAAATGTTTCCTCTTGATGTTTACAGTAAGTACAACAGTGGAGACCGCATACTTAAAACACAAGAGACAAATAATCACATCAGTTTTCAAAGTTGCACCAAAAGTTTTCTACAGACTTTAGGTGCAACTAAGGTCGAACTTTAATGCCATACCAAAGCTGTTTGGCAGAGATGCTGGTGGCAATGCAGAGAAGACCCTGCTGAATTCAGTGTTAAAACCCTAAAAGTTTCCACCCAACTTTTCCTCAATCAATAAGATGCCAGTGTGTTTTCTCTCCAATGAATTTGGAATTCATATTGGTTTCTTCCTCCCCCTCCCCCTCACAAATGTTGGTGCTGGTGGTTGACTTTTCCTCCTGATAATGAAACGGAGTGGACTGCTTATCGATTTGTTTGTCTAGATACAAGTCAGCATGTACTCTCGGCAGAGCACCGCTGTTGCATTTCCTTGCATTGTGTGGTGGCACACGGCGTCGATGCTTCAAATTAGGGAGTGACAAGAGGGGGTGGAAAATAGGCCACATGTCAACTAATGACAAACATTGTATATTTTCAACCAATTTGTTTTCTTTGTACACTTGATGAGGTCAATGATGAATCTAATCTGTGAAGTGTCCCTCGCCCTGACAACAAGCAATACGTCTTTGGCGAAGAGTGCTGCATGCATAAGCTTGGTCCTCCTCAGTGAGCATTGTGATGAATGAGAGCTATTACAGTTGATGCATGTAATTTCTGCTCCATGTGGACTGCTAATATTGGACTGACCCCACAAATGCATGTGTACTTTTTTCTTCTCAGTCCTCAGTCTCCTTCGCCCACTCTTCTCCGTCTCCAGGTTACAAACACTGGAAGAAGAACAAGTTCATCTGATGATCCAGGTGGCTCGGTTCCAGCAGCGGGGCAAAGATCTATTATGTGATAATTGTAGTTGCCTGTTTGCCACAGGAGTGCAGGTGCATGTGCTCAAAGGTTGGCAAATGTGTGTGAGTGTGTGTGTGTGTGTCTAAGGATTGGAGCTGAGGGAGTCTTACATCTCAGCAGTGCTTTAAGGCCAACATAGCAAATGGCGCGGACTGACCAGCTGCTTGACGTGCTGTTCAACCGCCGGCAATCCCAGCCGCCCTCCAGAGCCACCACTGGCTGGCTGCCCATATCGCTCTTGCTCTCTCCCTCTCTCTCTCTCTCTCCCTCTCTCTCTTTTCTTTTATCTTTCCCTTTACTATCTCTGTGCTACTGCCACGCTGCTATCTTGTTCTATGTCCTGTCACTCATTTAAACTTGCCTGTCTTTTATTTTATATCAGTCTTATTATTTCAGTGCAAAAATTTGACTCACCTCCTGCCCGTGCCAAAATGCCCAAATGTGTTTTTCTGAGACTGCACATTAGATGGTTGTCTACATTGCAGGCCGTTGTTTCCCTCGAGCTTTTTTTTATCTGATTCTACGCTACAGCGAAATCATAATTGTCTTGACAGTCACACGGCGAGAGAGGCCGACCAGTCAGTGGGTGGAGGCATCCTTACCCTCTCACAGATTCAGTGCTGTCAAGGTCCTTCTGTCCTTAGCCCATAGCCTCTGGACATGGCTGGTCCTGTTGTCTGAGCGGATTAGCATAGCACAGCACAGCAAAACCAGGCTTAAACAGTAAAAGCATACCCAAATGTGTTTGCATATGCATGCTGCAGACTGAAGAGCATGCAGGTCATTAAGGTACAAAAAAATGGTCCCAGACTGTAACCAGAACAAGTGCCAAGTCACCGTCGAGCTGCAGGATGCCAGTTCCTGCAGAGTTTTCCATAAAAAACACAAGATAATTCCTGACTTCTGACAGGTGGAACCAAAGCTGTGTTTTGGGTGGGAATATGTTTATTTGATAAGTCAGTCCAGCTGAACATCTCTTGCCTTGGCAAATGACGCCGTCATTAATCTGACAGACAGCCATCTATTTCTGGTCAGTGCTAAGTAGCTTTTTGGAGTAAAACTTGAGCACATAATTTTATAATCTTTTGAATTTTAAACTGAGGATTAATTTGCACTTGCAAGCCTTTTTTTCAACATAAACAAACAACATCTGCGTTTAAGCAACTATTGGAGTCTGCTTGGCTTATAAATGAAATCTAGCATTGACACAACAAATAAAATGTTGTGCATCACATTAAGCAAAAGGAAAATCAAGCTGTAACATCGGAGGCATTTATAATAGGAGCAGTGGTGGAACAAGCTCTCAACACAATTCTGGCAACAAGCCAAATAAAGTAGCTTTTAAGTAAAACAGTTTAAAGCCATTCAACTATAACAAGAGTCTTTGCATATCATGAAGCTGAAGTGTGAGTGAGAGACACAAACGTAACAACTGAAGAAGCTTCTCCTTCCTGAAGAGTACTGATGCAGGATGCTGTGGACTAATCCAAAGAACACAAATTGAGAGACTTACATTTCAAATATTGCTGAGCACACCCTTCTTTAAACTCAGCCTTCATTTTAATCTGATCTCGGTTACAAACCTGTAAAGTTTCCTGACTAATGCTTGACTTTGGAGAAACTTATATCTTGTGGTCAGTAATCACACATTCTACATTTACAGCTGGCAGAGTTTACAGTATTACATTCCTTTTATCGAACCAGGAAATATTTTTTGCAAAACTAATATACATATATTTCAATGTGACATTAAAGGTTGACTATTTGAGGATGATTAGGCTTGTTAAAGAAATCTGTCAGAATTGACCTGCTTTGCTAATCACTTTAGTCATAAGCTCTGTTGCACTGTGCACGATTTGAGTATATGAATACTCAAATAATAGAATATGTTGGATCAGTTGCTAACTCAGCTGGTGTTGAAATAACATGAACAAATTGTAATGTCTGGAGGGAAGGAAGGCTAAAACTTGGAAGTTGGAGGCTAGATAGTTTACTCTAAGTAGGTCTGGACTGGAATATTAACTTAACAGCACATAAGATGATCAATATTATAAAGGAACAGACACAAGATTTAAATAAGCTAGATGTATGCAATTAAAAAAAAAAGGGGGGAAAGCGCTTATATCAAATATTTGTGAGCTATTCAGGGCTCTCATGATGCGTCAGTCATTACAGCACCCCAGGGGTTAACAGTTTGCTTCCTAGCAATGCCGACCCTCAAATGTCATGGAAAACGTCCCCTACTAGGTTTTAATCTTAATCGCTGTTTTTCATAAATATGTCCAAAAAATGATTTTATAGTCTTGAAAATGGAAAAACCTGCTCAATATCATTGGTTTATGCCTGTACACAAAAAGTGAGATTTCACATTTCAATTTAACTGTAATTTACTTAAGAGGATGTGCAATAATCAGTATTAAGTGCTGTTGAAAGTGAACCCTGTAACCCTGAATTATTATTTTTAGGGTTGGGACCATTCCTGCTCCAAATTGCCAGCTGTGCTTTTTAAGGCAGGCTGAGCGTGTGTTGCTAAATTGTTGTTGTTGTTGCTGACTTTGAAGCAAGGTAATGACACAAACATCATTCAAAATGCAATTCCACCCCACCCCTTTCTTTTTGAAACCCAATGGAGTGTTAAAGTGAATGAAGGGAAATGTAGTGTGAAACCAGTGAGGCTGCATGGGCCGGGCTAATGGAAGCCACAAATGGTTGGACGGGAACCAGTCTGTCCATGAGGACCCCACCTCCCTCCCCCTCCGACTTCTTCTTTTAAAAGTCACATCACACTGATGGAGTGGGAGAATGATGGAGTGAGGACTCAGTCAAAGTCAGACGGCAAACTGAGAGGACTAGAGGATACTTTACAAGATGACAAACACTTTTTATCCGGGCTGGGTGAAGTGGTTTGAGAGCAGGAACATCTATCCCAGGATGTGTTGCTACAAGAGGGGCATGACTTGAATGTGCCCGCTCTAAATGAGTTGTAGAGGACTTGTGGGTGTCTTTGTGTGTGTGTGTGTGTGTGTGTTTATCCATCTGTGTGTGTGTGCTGGGGACATGTCACTATTAATTTCTTTCACTTTGGGCACAGTTCTGTGTTACTGGCACATGCAGCCTCCTCTTACATACTGCAAACCCCCTGAGTAAAAGGAAACAGCTTCAGCTGGTTCCTCCAGAGGGACGGAGTGTGAGAGAAAGAGGGATTCAGAGACAATGACAGACGGAAAAAGTGTAGAAATATAGTACATACCTCACAGAGGAAAAGAAGAAGAAATGGGCCTATAAAGAGATGAGAGAAAAGATCAAATTTTTTGGGAAAAATATTAAGAAAAAGCGGCGCATCTGTACAGAGAGGCCGACCTGACAACCACCAAGGGAAAGAATAGAAAGAATGGCCTGTATTGTCTTCTCCTCCCTTTAATTTTCTGCCCTTAGCAATAACACTCCTCTCCATGCACGCACACAAACACACACACA